>KL660818.1:114047-242842 GCA_000732775.1 Stachybotrys chlorohalonatus IBT 40285
CTAGACGAGGCTCACTCCGGGATTTGAGGCGCAGTCGGGTGTGCCTACGCCCCTCTTCCCGTTGAGTCATTCGCCAACCAAAACACTGCAAGGTTGGAAGGCACCTGAGAATAAGCAGGCAGCCGATTTCCTGCATGAACAAGCCTGGTAAGGCTGCAGCTGATGGGTGATGCTTCGCATTCGCTTATCGCCACGCGGCCCGGCCCCTCGGCGCGAACTGCTGCAGTCGCTGACATTATGGCCGATTACTGTTTAAGGCTTCGTTGGGGTGGTTCGTCATGCCAGCCTTACTGATAAGTCCTATTCTGTGCGCCGTTGAGTATAGTCCTTCATGGGCTGACCACCATGACAGGGGTGCAGGGTTTCGACGAACCCTCGACTGTGGCTGTTCATAGGCTGGTGGTGGTGTAAATGGAAATATCATGATCAGCTGCGCACGCAAAGGCCAGTTACCAAAAGTACTTAACCCAACGAACTGGCACTCATCAAGAGGTCGCGGACTACTGTGCATTGCGCATCAGACCAAACTGCAAGATCTTCCATCACAAACTGTCATCCCACACCATAAGCAACAAGCCGAACCTCGCTTCCACCACCCACGTCTGCCCCAGTTGCACATTCATTTAAGACATATCGCACACTCCGGCCTCAATATGAGATGCGACATCTGCTACGACAAGGTCTATTACTACAAGCGGTCCTCGAGCTACGAACGCCCATGCTCTTGCGGCGGCAGAGATGACCTCTACAGAATCACAAGCCGCGACTATATCCGGGTGCGACACCGACTATGCCGCGGCACTGGCTGGATCCGGGTTCCTGCAACCTATGAGCGGGTGAGGTGCTACTACTGCTAGGTGCCTCGGCTCTTTGGCTTTGTATGCTACGGCGTGGAGAATTTGATGTAAGCGTTGGCTCAGATCTGGAAGAAATGCGTACTGATACTGATATTCTCTCTGCAGTTGCTGATTTTCACATTTCTGCGATACCCTTGTACACGACTATGCGTGTAGATTCATTCGCTTTAGTCGCATGCTTTGTTTTCATTTGTGGACTTTGACATACACTAAATAGACTTGTTGCGTTCTGTGTTATACGATGCCGAGGGGAAATATAACATACACATATACGGAGGGGGAACTATGGGCATATTTGCGTGGTGTGCTGTTTTGTCCTTGATCCGTTTTTGTTTCGTTTGGTTTTCTTACCAGGTATGGGCTTGCATATCCTTCCATTTCTTCTTTCCTATCCTTCCACAATGTCAACCGAAGCTAACCACGAGTCTGTTGATCCAGTTCCCTGTATTCTAGATCTGTTGTTAGATTTTATCATCTTCATTACAATTCATCTACTATGACTGTACTATTAATATCATTCTGTGTAAGAGAAGAAAAAGGCGCAATTGGAGAGAGAATGGGAAGCACAGCAGTGAATGCTTCCACTTTGACTTTGTGTTATTCAAATGGGGGAAACCGAAGTATCTAGGTCATCAATTCAAATAATATTACTGCCACAATCTGGTGAATGCATGTCTAATTTCTCATTTGACACGATGTGCGGGAGTTTCCTTTCCCAAACGATTCCAAACCAGCAATACGTCACTCGCAGCATGAAACAGCGGCAGGATTTCCTTTTTTTTTACCACCACTCTCGTCACCACCTTAGCCTCTTTTTGCCTACCTGTTCAATCAGCCGTAGCCTCATTCCCGCCTTCGGCAAACCTCTCACCGTACAAGACGATTATCAATGAGCGTTGGAAATCCTTATCGCCAACCTTATCGCCAACCTTATCGCGGTAGTCAAAGCCGCACTAACTACTGTGATATCTATCGATCAACCCCCGCTATGAGCCGAGTTGGGCCGTGGCCGCAGATCCCCCATGCGCCTTGGCGGCTTCCCACGATGCTAGCAAGCATGCTTGCTCGCTGCGTCATCTCGGCCATATCCGGGCCGCTGAAACAAATGACGACCTGGGACACATACTCGGGGCTTTGTCATTCTACGTGTCCAGCAATTTATATCCTCGACTACGTATCAGGCCGGAGTAACGAAACTCCCTTTTGAACACCTTTATAAATACTGCCCAAAACACTTATCAGGCAGCCTACACGAGTCACGCGACTACACGATCATGTCTCCATCAGCACTCACCGAGGACAAGCTAGTCTTTCTGGACACAATCAGCGAAGTTACCGATGGCTTAGACACCATGACAACAGTGTCAGCATTAGTCTCTCTGTTGACTCTGGCTTATAAGACTCGGATTCCCCCGGCAGCCGAGAGAGCACGTCTCGCCACGCTCATGCACACAATGGCCTCGACAGCACACAATCAGAGCGTCAAGACGTCTAGTCACGAAGAACTCCTCAGCTCATTTGTCTGCTTTCTCGCCCCCGTTCTTAGCGGCATGGCTGGATTGGAGGAATTTCAAACCGCAGTTGAAGCCTTCACGAAGCCCGACGACTTCAGGGATTTCTGGACCATTGAAGGTCACAATTTAATAAAGGAGATAATTGGCGGAGATGGTTGTCAGAGTGCCATCAAGAGTAGCGATATCCCGTTCCTCGACGCCTTTGTGAAGGATTCGAGTTGCAAGATTGGACTTGGAAGAAACACAGGCTGTTTGTTCTTACTGCCCGGCAACATTGCCCTCGAGGATGAGGCTTGGATACGGGACGGGGAAAGTCAGCCATCAGTGCTGCGAAGAACGGGGAACGGCTGGAACAACATAGGCAAGGCATACGTGGACGTGAACTGGGAAAGTGCCACTTGATCAAGCAGATCCTCTTTCCGACGAAGTACCGCAGAACAAAATACGCTTGGCATTTGATGATGGAGAGATCTCTTGAAACTATACCCTATATTGTCGGAATACATTTATAGCTTGAACTCTGCTCAGGCAATTACGAACGAGTTAGAGCACGAGTTAGAGCACGATTTAGAGCACGATAGGATATTCACTTTTTACAGCCACGACGAGACAAATCTGACAAGTCCAAAAGCTATTCGAAGACATCTCCTCAACACGCTGAAGATATATCGCCATTTACCGCTTCAACCCAGAATTCTCACGATTACGACTTTCAGTATCTCGCTCAAGTCAATCCGATCAGGCCAATATGCTGGAAAGCAGTTTGAGGACATCATCGGCCTTACTTGTTCTACATACCAAGCCGTCAGACACATCCATTACATGACAGCTGTTATGGGTGACACAAGCTGAGCAAACCATCTAGAAGGAGGGGCAAAAAAGAAACAATACACTTAGTTTTGTAGATGCTCTGGAAGGCAAAAAATGTGATTCCGCCCGGGCTCGAACCGGGGACCTTCTCGGTGTTAACGAGATGCCATAACCAGCTAGACCACGGAACCCTGTCTGATGAATCCACAGCTTTGAAAAAAATATATTGGCTACGCTAAACTATGTCTAGTGACGTACAGCCATTCTCAATCTCTAAATTTCCCCAGTAAAGTCCACGTTAAGCTGTTGCTTGCTTTGCGTTACGTTTTGTGCAAACAACAACTGAAATTCGTATCCACATAGTGGCTCATCGGGCGCCTGTATTGCAATCCGTCGACCGACAATGGCCGGGAACTCGGACCACGAAGCTAGGCTGTCCTATCCACGCGACGAGACCGATCGAAGCCGTCGCGAATCCCGCGATCGAGTCGACACGGGGCATAGGTCAAATCGGGACGAGCGAAGACGCAGGTCACTGGATAGGCGCGATCGGCGACGCTCAAGGACACCAGAATCTTCAAGGCGGCGAGCCCGCAGTCGAAGCCGGGACGATAAGCACAGGAAAGATGACGGACACCGTCACAGAAGGCGATCTCGCGACAATAAAGATTCGGACCGGCGACGGCACCGGCGCAACGATGACGGAGACAATGACGAAAGACGCCAAAATAAGTGCAGTCCGATGAGACGCGGCGGGCCTCTCCCATCACAGGAAGCCTCGTTTGCAATTACGAAAGGGGAGGAGCCGGAGAAGCCCAAGGAGAAGCCCAACTACGGAACCACGGGGCTTTTAGCGGCAGCTTCAAACGCAGTGGCACAGGCCGACGGGACAAAAATAACTCTCAAATACCACGAGCCCCCAGAGGCGCGCAAGCCGTCCGCCCGTGACCAGTGGAAACTCTTTATCTTCAAGGGCCAGGACATTGTGGACACGATCGACCTGAGCTCGCGAAGCTGCTGGCTGGTGGGCAGAGAGATGGCGATTGTGGACCTGCCCGCGGAGCATCCGAGCATAAGCAAACAGCACGCCGTCATCCAGTTCCGTTACACGGAGAAGAGGAACGAGTACGGGGACAAGATTGGTCGGGTGAAGCCGTACCTGATTGACCTCGAGAGCGCCAATGGCACCATTCTCAACAACGAAAAGGTCCCTGAAAGTAGGTATCTGGAGCTCAGAGACAAGGACATGGTGCAGTTCGGGCAGAGCACGAGGGAGTACGTCATTATGCTGGCGCCTAGGGAGTAGAGGAGGCGCAAACTCAAACGATTCACGCAACCGTTTTTGTTGATGTGGTTATCCACGGCATCACATGGGAGCCGGGCCCTTTGGCACAGCCATGATGCAACGGCAGAACAATCCGACATTCTGCAGCCAATTACCTCCGTTCGGCCGAGGACCCTCTTCGTGTTTGAGCTTGAAAGAGGCGAGGCACCGAAAGCTCGCTTGTCGCACCAATGGCTGTCACGCACGAGGCGGATAGGGTCGGCTACACGGCTGCTACCACTCCATAAGACAAGCTGCTGGCGGATTGCAGACGGCACCATTACCAAACAGGGCGGGGATCTTGACGACTAACAGTGACTGAAGGTTATACTTCAGGTAAATCCCGTGAATGGAGGAGGCGCAATGCCTGGTTTGGAGCATCTGCGTGTGCTGTATTAGCCATCCGCATGATGAATTAGACAGAAATACAGTCACCAGTGCCACTTCCTCCCACTGCTTCCTCTCAAGTCGCACTGGTGTTGTTTGCTACTTGGCCTCTGCACCTGACACGAGGTCGACGTCAGGGTGACCTGTCGCGTTGCATCAGGTGCCATTACACAAGGACGGAGCAAAATTGCTGCTTATAACGGTAGGCGTGACGTTTCAGCGAAGCTCCCGTTGCCCTTTCTCCTATTACCCATGCCTTCGTCGCAGGGCGGAGCAGAAACGAAGCTGCTTTAGGCTTCTACGCCTTGCCTCGTTCGAGCATGGACCCAAGGTTCGCTCCCAACGGTTCCCATCCATGGGCGCATACGCGCGGCATGGCTTGCTCTAGTCTACAATGGTCAAGAATAAACGAGCCCCTGGATCTTCTCATCGATTTGACCGTGACAAAGTTATAAGTCGTACCGGCCTGTTTCAGTATACCTCCTCCCAGCCCTGTCTCGCGAATTTTGGAGGCTCTCAGAGCCTAGAAGACATCCCTGCTGCGAACAGTCATACATACATTCACGCTCAAATAAACAGCCGGGCGCCTAGCCCCCTCCCCCTCTTTCTTCGGTTCTCGATGCTTAAAAAGTGGTCGTGGTGTCGTGACGAGTTGACGTTGGCTCGGCAAGTGGTGCCGATTTACCTCAAGCAAACCCCTAGTATGAAGCCGAGGCAACCCCTTTTCTGCTCGTGGAACATTCTCGTTGAAGGTATACGGCCATCGCTCAAATGGAGCGAGAAGAGCCGCACTGCCTGGTGACTCTGGTCCGAAGCCAGCGGCGACAGCTCGACATATATAGGGGTCGATGTTCTGCGTCAGGTTTGGCCGTCAGCTTCGTGCATTAACTTAGAAACCGTCGATAGCAACGTACTTCATTCTCAATTTAGCAGCTCAGGAAAAACAAAGAAAAATGGTAAGAAATGGTCCTTCAACCCCTGCACCACGTGGATGCAAGTATATGCACTTACTCTTGTGCAATGTACTAAAACAATGCCTGGTTAGACTCCCATTGTCAATCGAAACATCTCCCGCTACGAGACGACCGCAGTATACACCCATCCAGATGCCAAGGTCGACGTCGTGCTCGTCCACGGGCTCAACGGAGCTCCGGACTCAACCTGGACGGCCACCAACGGCGTTTTCTGGCCCACAGACCTACTTCCGGTCTCGCTCAAGAATGTCAAGGCCAACGTACTTGTGTATGGATATAATGCGGACGTCTATTCTCATCGAAGCAATCGAAGCGCCAGCGACAATTTTATCCACCAGCATGCACAGACTCTGGTGACGAGCTTATCCCTTTTCCGCCTCGACGAAGGCACTTTAAAGAACCCGATCATTTGGATCTGCCATAGCCTGGGAGGAATCCTTGTGAAGAGGGCTCTCCTCTACTCTAATGACGTCCGGGCGCCGCACCACGAGCACTACCGATCCATATACGTGTCGACATATGGCTTGATGTTTCTGGGGACCCCCCACCTAGGAGCAGATGCGGCTGCCTGGGGCCTGATGCTGCAGGGCATGGCAGATGCGGTGCTACCACGCAAGTTCTTCGAGTCCGAGTCGGTGCTACTGAAGACATTGAAGAGGGACAATGAGACACTGGCGAATATCAACAGCCATTTTCTGGATATCTATCAACGTTTTCGAATCCACATGGTCCACGAGAATCATAAAACAGATGTCAAGGGTACCAAGTTAGTCCTTTACTTCACTCTCACGATGACAACAGCAGTGCTGACAGCGCGCAGGATCATTGTCGTCGATTCTAATTCGGCAAGCCCTCAACTACCCGGTGTAACATATTACGGCGTCGAAGCCACCCACACCCAGTTGTGCAGATTCGCCAGTGCCGACGCGCCGGGGTACAGGGCCCTCTCGACAGATGTCAGGCAGTGGGTTCGAGACGCGCCGTTGGTAATACAAGTGCGGTGGGCCGCCGAGGAGCAGGAGCAGGCAATACGCATGAAAGCCGACCTCCAAGAGCGCATGTCACCATTTGCAAGTGTTGACTATATGGGCTTCCGAGACGTTCCGCTGGCTGACCTTTCGCAGACCGACCAGACGCAGGCTTTGATGCCTGACCTAGTCAGAGCTCAACCCGAACCAACAGCAATGGCAACTCGAAGGCAGGCTTTCAGCATTAGCCATCCTCTGTCTGATAGTACCGGTACATATGTGAGAGTACGGTTTGCGTATAGCTATCAGGGATTATGATGGTGGTGATTGTTTGATCCAAGGTCAGGATTGGGAATTGTTTTGGTGTTTCACCCGCGTCTGCTTATGACGACTTAATGGTGTTTAATTATGTGGCAAGGGATATTATATAAAAACTGTGCAGAGCGGATTTTCCTTTTTTTTTTTTTTACTCGTGTTCTTGTCTCTGATTTCACTACATTGTGGCTGATCAGGGGTGCTTGTCGTGCATACAGAGGTTATCAGATAAAGAAGGAGCAGCTGAAGAAACAATATGGTGTTTTTGATATGGCGATTTAAATTCAGAACATGCTTTTCGTTGAATCATCGCAAGGTCTTTGACATGCTATACTTGAGCAATCTCCCAGGTCAACGTAAAAATCTCATCACCCGCCCTCGAATTCCCAACCTCGACGGTCCCATCCTCCGTCTTCACACTCGTAGCAATCTTGTCGCCCTTCCTCTCCAGCACAACCTTCTTACCCGAGGACTCTGGAAGCTTATAAAAGCGCCGTCCATTCTTGCTTAAAAACCCTTCAAGTTTCTCCTGCGTCACGTCGGCCTCGGTAATGACACCACGGTCGATGGCTTCCTCGAGTGCTAACAGGACGAGCTGGGTGACGTGCGGCTGGGTGAAAACGCCTGCCGGTGCTCTGCCTTCAGGTGAGGATGTCTTTGCCTTGAGCGGGTGAGGGGCGCTGTCGCTTCCACTAGTGAGAACGTAAGTGGTTGAATCTTGAATGGTGTTACGTGCGGAAGGGGGATGTTACAAGAAGAACTTGGATTCGCCGCTGACAACAGCCTTTACAAGGGCATCCCGGTCGGTGGGCTTTTTGGGGATGGGCTTGCAGAAGGCGAAAGGGTCGCAGCACGCCTCATGGTGTGTGAGATACAGATGGTGAGCGGTTATCGTTGCTGGAGTGCGTTAGCATGGCAAGCCATCAAACCGCAAGTGGCACGAACCTCCAACGGTCGGTCCGCAAGCACGTACGGCCTCAACTGCGCCGGCGGTTGTGCAGTGTTCCAACTAAGATTGCCATGAGCAAAAGGTGACTGGGCTTTGGGACATGGAGGTATAAGTACCACGATCCTCAGGTTTGGAAACCTTTTATGGAGCTTTTGAAGGGTGGGGAGGAAAGCTTCTTCCAGTGTGGTGTCTGGCGGTGCTTGAGCCTCCAAGACCTCGCCATGAATGTTGAGCACTGTACAGCCATGATGGATCAGTCCTGTCGAGGAGTAGTTCAAAAGCGGATGTGCACGTACCCATGTCGTACTTCTCCATGGCCGCAAAGGTCTCGTAAAAGGCCTCAACGTCGGACACACCGGAGTCCGAGTTGGTAGTGCCGCCTGAAAACGGTTGGCTTCGCCATGTCAAGGTACGCTTGGGAGGGCATGCTTGCCTTGGGGATACATCTTGACTCCCGTGATGCCGGCAGCTGCCGCGCTGGCAATGACCTCTGGGGTGATGGAAGGGTGAAGCTGCCGCATTTAGAGGGTGGAATAAATGATGCCGCACAAGAGGACTTACAAACAGGGACATGAGGAAGTGGACGTCTGGGGCGATGGACTTGAGCTGTGATTGATATTCCAGGACCTGGCTGAGGCGTTAGCCGCTTGGTGTTCAGGTGCTGGCGTCACGGAAGGTCACTGTACTCTTTCGACGGTAATCAGAGGAGGAACCTGCAGAACAAACTGTCAGCACCCACAACGCCAGGTGTATCAATAACCTCTGGCTCCATGGCCCGGCCAACTTACGAGATTGGGCATCCTAACAATCCGAATCAGCATGTTGTTTTTCTCCCCCATTCTGCTTACTACACATGGATTTCCTTACACAAACGCAACATCAACACCACCCTGCTTGACCGTTGGCGTGATTAAGCCCATCATGTCGCCCTGCCGAAGGTGGACGTGCATGTCTGCCGTGGGCGGCAGTTCCAGCCTCTGAGTCTCCTTGATCTGCATCGTTCTGTCAAGCCGGCCTCTTACTTAGGGTGATGAAGAGTAGATTATGACTGTCGTAGGGGAAAGGACGACTGCCTGAGGCTTCAAGATCGAGAGAGCAAGGACGCAGTACCTTGCGGATTGGTGTGCAGGAAGTCACGTGTAAAGAGTTTTTCGATAGTAGACATTTCTTTCCCTGGCGGGGCTCGCGCAGAAAAGTGGACGCAAACGCTGACCGGACCGACGCTGTGGGTTCCGATGGAAACGGCGTTGGATTGATGGTTGTGGCACCGGCCTGGCACGGCTTGGATGCCCTGCCACCGCCAAGTCGCCGTTTGGAGGTTCCGTCTTTCTTGTTTTCGGTCCGCTATTTCGAAACTTGGTAAGTAAGGACGGCTAATCTCGTTTCTCAAATCAGACATGGTCGGGACTGGCTCCCGAAACCTCATTGGAGATTATCTTACTTCGGGTCGTGTAGACGCTTCCCCGGCTTATGTTCAAGTCCTGCATCGGCAGTGCAGATCACGAGGCACTAAAAAGTACCTCATACTACCGTTGCACCTCTCTAAAGAGTATGGACAAGGTCTCTTATATGGAGTTGCAGGGACGGATTGGCCCATGATGATTCAGGGCTTTGAGCGGGTGCTGTATTGAATCCCGGCTGATGATGCAGTGCAATACTGTGCGACTAGTTAGCCAAGTTCGGCCTCGAATACATGGGCCTGCATATGATCCAATTCTCCGACGACGACGAGAAGAAGCGCCTTGAGAGCTCTAGAAGATGTTGAAAACATCGACGCATTGGGGTCAGAGGCCTGCGTTAAAGTCACTACGCACTATTAAATGGAGCAAGCGCGACTTTTATCTTGAATTACGGATATACAATATCAATGGGACTCTTCTTTCAAGCAATCCGTACAAAACCGCTCCAGCTGATACTATGAAACAAGTTTCCATGGGGAACAGCTCGACTTGGACTTTAAGGCGCAAGAGCAGCTATCAAGTATGCAAAAATATAATAATAAAACTGTGATGAGCAATTTAGCAAGTGTTTTGAACTTACTGCAGCCTTCACTGGATGCAGACAAATACTGGGAAATGGTTTGTTCAGGAGTGCCATTTCACTACTGCGAGGGTGCCGAACAGCTTAGCATAGGGTACGATGGCGTTGAACGTGAATCCTGGGCTCCTAAATTCTTTTCACGAATTTTGTACTGGTAGTTATAGATGAGGCGATCTCGCTTGCTCACTGAATTGATCATCCCTCATGTGCAGAGGGAAGCGACCCTTCGTCCTGCCGTGCATGGGGTGCTCGTACAGGTACTGCGGCGTTTCGGTTTCGGTAAAATGCCTGGATACATTTGTGCTGAGTTGGAGTCGTTAGTAAACAAACACGCAAATGTCAAAAAACCACGCCCGTCGTCACGCATAAGCACGTACGCCTCACTTTCAGCTACCAACTCGATGCAGAATGGCCGAAGCGGCTGATGCCTGTTGCAGGCGACGGGCTTTCCAATTTACACGCGCTATGCCCCTTGGCACTCAGCCCAGGCTGTCGCTACCACTCCTCCACTGGGGCCGATCATTGCCAAGTCGGCATCGTCAGACCTGGAATAGCATCAAGCGCTTGGCGACACATGGAAGCGTCAGAGGGGGGGCGGCCCGGGCAGCTGACGCCACTCGACCACCTCTAAATTGGCTTCCTGTCCTTCTGACTATGCGTCGCGTTGCTGGTCGAGGGGATGCCCATGTGACATATTGCCCACCTGAAAGCCGTCTGTTGACTTCCATCCAGAGGTGCACGTTCCGAACTATTTGAGAAGGCTGCCGCCTACTGTTCCATAAGCCTGGGAGGAGTCGGCCGAATTTGCAGAACCTCGGAACAAGCATCGTCATAGCCATGACATCTGCACGATGGGGGCTGCCACCGACTTCTACCAATCCCAAATAGGTGGCGCTGCCGTCATCAACTACAGCTACACCGATCACCCGTGGCGCCTCTTCTCAAAGGACATCTACTACTTCTTCGTCTACTCTTGGGCTCTACCATGGATTGTGCTCCCTCTAAACCCTTGCAACGGCGGCGAGCTTGACGAACTGTACCCGAGCGCAAAGAACATCTTCTGCATCTCTGTGCATGCAGTTCTCGCCATTCTGCAGCTTGCGTTCTTAATCTCGCTCCCGCTATTGGCCATCTTTCCACTATGGATGGATGGCGTCTATATCACAGCTTTCGTGACACTGAACTGGGCGCTTTGCAAACTCCTCAACGGAGCGGACACCACGTACACATCGGACGCGAAATTTGCCAAGAGCTTGCCGGAGCATGAGCATGAGCAATGGATCTTCTTGAACGGAGTGGCGGCTGGGTGAGCAGATAAACGAAACACTCCCGCAGATATGGAACATTGAGACTGACCTTGTGCTGTCGTAGAGAACACTGGCTGATGAATAACCTGAACCGACTGGCGCTCACTTTTGGACGACCCGTGTTAGGCATCCACAACAAGACCGACGGCATAATCTTTGATGTGATTGAATGCTTGATCCAACGCAACTTTGGCTACGCCACCAATGACGTGCGTGTATGCTATAGCCTCCTTAAAAAGGTCTTGTACGACCCAGGCAAGTCCAAAGTCATCCTCATCTTGCACTCCCAGGGCGGTATTGAAGGAGGGCTCGTGCTAGATTGGCTCTTGCTGGAAATGCCCCAGGATCTGCTAGCCAAATTGGAGGTGTACACATTCGGGAGCGCTGCGAACCACTTCAATAACCCCCATCGCCATGTTGCCTCTCAAGCTCTATCAAACGAGAAGCCTTTGGAGGCGATGAAGACAATCATGACGGAGACGAGCTACTCCAGTCCTGTTGATGCCTCACCAGTGGACCATGGGAAAGAGTTCGGCGGTAAAAAGATGCCATCTCTATTGACACGGCAGACGTCGTCCACGCTCTCGGCCCGTACTGTCGTCGCGGCCGAGGACCGGGCCATCGGTCAAGTAGAGCATTATGCGCACAATACCGATTTTGTGGCAATCTGGGGTGTCCTCCATTTTGCGACAAACAAGCTGGACTCGCCGAATATGCCGCGTTTCCTCGGCCGCCTGTTCTCTCGCTCGACGGTGATCGGCGGCCATCAGTTCAACCAGCACTATCTCAACAGCATGTTCCCGCTGAAGAGAGAATCGGAGACGGGGGAGCCGATAGGAGCCGACGAGGAGAACGAGTTCATGGAAGAGCCGATCAAACTAGGCAATGAAGGGGAGGCAGAGAAGAGTAGGCGAGAAGCCTTCATCTTGAGCTACCAAGGCAGCGATGGGTTCGGGTCGGGCGACATCGCGACACCAGTGCAGGTCCATGGGCTGTCTGGCCGTAAGAAGATCAAGGACGAGATCAAGGTCAAACATGTCAGCCGGTTGTGGAGCTACAGGAACGGCAAAAGTCCTAGCGAAGCACCGCCCTTACTACCAGTGGAAGGGAATGGCGTGCGGCATGCGACCATGTAGCCGGGTATCATGACAAGGGTAAGGCCAGCGACCCGCCTACCCGAAAGATCAGATATAACCCCGCCATCAGGGCCTGGGGAGTAGCAGGGTGGGAGGGCGAAGTCAACGAGTCGGGCGTTGCATCGTATGAAGGATCTGTGGAAGCATAACAGCGTGCGGATGAACGGAGCGCTATGTCAAGGACAACAAATTGTATATCAGCAGATAGCAACCGGCCGACGCACAACCTGTACCTCCAACCTGTCATGGGGGGTACAGTGTATCACTGACACGAAGCAAGGATACCCGTGGTCCCGTGGCGGTGAACATCGATGGAACCGCCGTGCTGGGATCCGTGGACACAAGACGGCACCAACCGCTGAATCCCTGCTCCGCGGAAGGACAGGTGATGATGCGCATTATTTCCCTTCTCGTCTACTGTATGATAGCCGAAGCCGGTAGAGAATGTGTCGGTGTGCTGCGTAATTCTGCAGATCAGCCGTGACGGCAGCAGCGGCTTCCTTTACTAACAAATGAACCGCGAGGAACAAGTGCACGGCGACCCGAGGATCGATTGGATTTCGGTTGCCCCCCCCTTGTTCCTTGATACGAAGAATGAAAGGCCTCGAGCGAATGATTTCAGTTGTTTAATGCTTCCATTTCCTTTTTTAAACTAAGGCAACCGTCTCACATGACGAAATCATGGATGGCTGACGCCGGTTGTCAAAAGGTTGGCAGGCGGTATCCACGTCAAGGGTCGAGTCTGTGCCGTGATTGGGAAGGACCCGATGGTCTGGACCTCTGGAAGGGAAGGCGGGGTCTCGAGGGTGGCGGGGGTTTTGGGGCCTTCCGCCCGGGGAACCTTCACGGCATTTCATTCTATTATCTTGGTCAGGCCACCATAACCGCTGGCACTTCGAACCGACCCCATCCTTCTAGCGCCTTGCGACTTTGATCCGTCGACCCGCTTCCTCCCAATGTCTTTCCATCCTGCACTTGTGGATGATTGATAAGTTTCCGAGTCTAACTGTCAGCCAGCTTCAGCGTCAGCCGCCGGCGCTCCTACGGATCACAATGCCAGCAACTCGGAAAAGACCGTTCGGCTCGAGATGCTTTCGATTGCCGTGGTTTCAGTATGGGTAGTGGCGCCATCTCCAACCACGGGCACGCTTCGCTCCGAACCCGACTCCATGCCATCCTTGAACCCGCCACATCACACCTGCTTCGAGCCCTTCCCGCTTCGCATGGCTTCTGCAGATACAATGTTACCCTCTTGCTTGCAACCGACATGAATCCGTCCACTGCCGGAACAAACGGGCGTTGCCATTGGTGCCAGGTGTATGCATCATGTGGGTGAACGACAAGAAGCTTGACACATCATTCAAGGCAGCTTCGTCATGGCCCTCGGCTTGGCATCAACCCGTCCACGACAAGCGACAGTTCTATACGCTGAACAGGAGCCACTCGTCCCAACGTCCTATCTCAATTCGTCGGAACTATTACCTATCCTTACCCATCTTACCAACCTTACCTGCATCGGTGGAGCCGACAGCCTGGTCCCCGACACTTGTTTCGTGTGCAGCCAAGCCGTCCAGATGGGAAGTAGGTGCTAGACTCAACATACAGCTTGCGCTCCGCCTTGTGGAGGTGAACTTGGACGTAAAGGCTTCGATCTCTACTTAATCAATGGGCCCAATTATGGATATCGTGGGCTGGTGGATGACTGCCGTCATGTGCCGTTCCCGGTCGCATTGGCCACCAATCTTCTATCTACTGCCGTAGCTTTTTCTCCCACCGATATCTCGTTTCTTCTCCCATGCTTGACAGACTGAACCCAACGAGAAACAACTAGCAACTAATTGCTGTTTGCAATGCGAGTCGCTATCATCGGTGGTGGGCCATCTGGCCTCGTTCAACTCAAGGTACTCTCTGAAGCCCATCTACGCTTTCCTACACAGCCCATCGAGCTCAAGCTCTTTGAGGCCCATGATAGGATTGGCGGAATTTTCTACCATCACACCTACGAAGAGGGCGAGCTCGTCTCGTCCAAGTTCCTCACAAGCTTCAGTGACTTTCGTCCTCGTTCCGACGACGCCGACTTCTTGTCGACTGACCGCTACCTCGAGTATCTCGAGCAGTATGCGTCGCACTTTCGCCTCTGGCCTTTCATGCACCTCGGCACAAGTGTGCTTTCCGTCCGTCGGGGTGATGCTTCTGAGCACGTGGTGACGTATCAGACGCCTGAGGGTGAGAGAATTGAGTGGGAGTGCGATGCCATTGCCGTGTGCTCTGGCGTACATGCTCAACCACATATTCCGGATATTCCTGGCTTAGAGCACGTCCCATTGGTGATGCATTCCCAAGATTTCAAGAAGCGAGAGCAGTTCGGCAAGGACAAGACAGTTCTCATCCTCGGGAGTGGAGAAACGGGCGCTGATCTCGCCTACCTCGCCGTTACCAGTGATACCCGTAGGGTTATACTATGCCACAAAGATGGTTGGATCGGAGCTCCCAAGGTATTTTCGCTTGACTCCAGTGTCGTGTCATAGGGTTCGGTGGCTCATGCATACTGACTCGCGCTTTCTGTAGAGAAATCCAAACCAGAACTTTCTGCCTTGGCTTTTTGGAACGGAAGACAAAGGTGGCCCTCACCTGCCCGTCGACAGCGCCCAGCTCACCCTCTTCGACTCCATGTACGTACACCCGATGGTCCGCGACAGCATGCTCATTTGGAACTACTACAACTTCCTCGCTCTGCCGGCCGGGTGCTGGATCTGCGGCGGCTCACCCCATGGTGTTGACCAGTGGGTTGGCCAGGTCTATGGCGAGCGCTTCCATGTATCCCGACTCTTCTTCAACAAAGCGTGGCAAAAGATCTCCAACTACGTTTCAACGCCTTGGCGGCCGAAGAAGTGGTCTTGGGCCACGCGCATCAGACGCTTCTTTTGGTTGACCGAATTTCCGCCGCCGTCTCGCTTTATCGATGTTGCTCCTTTTCCATCTCACATTGACCCTGAAGGCGTCGCGCACTTCCCTCGTACCGGTCGGCCTGAGGCGGAGCTGATTCAAAAGACGATTGTGAGACCGGATGTGATTGTTCTTGCAACGGGATATCTCCCTGCATTCCCTTACTTCAACACCCATGATAATCAAGGCCGCAAGCCTTATCCCATGTCCCACGATGCCAACGTCCGTCAGATCTGGAGCTCTGATGATCCGACCATTGGCTTCATCGGCTTCGTCCGGCCCGGTTTTGGCGCCATCCCGCCCCTATCCGAGCTCCAAGCCATGCTCTTCACGATGAATCTGCTTGGGCAAGTGCCGCAGTTTCTCGACCCCGAGGACGAGTGGCACTACCGCATCATCCGGCCCTCGGATGCTCGCGTCAACTACGGTGTCGAGCATGACACTTACGCATACCAGCTGGCCAAGGACATTGACGGCGCGCCCTCTTTCACCGAAGTCCTCAAGCTGGCCTGCATCACCCCCAACGGCTGGAGGCTGCCGTGGGTGTGGGCTACTGGGGCCAACGTGCCTCCCAAGTTCCGCATGAGAGGACCATGGCGCTGGGAAGGTGCCGCCGAAGTGATGACGGGAGAGATGTGGGAGACGATTACGCGTCGTCAAGGGCTCTTTGGTGAGTTCATGTACCCGATGGAGATTCGCAGGGGATATACAGCTAACTTAAATGGTACAGGTCAAATCCCCATTGCGGTTCTGCCAATGATCTACCTTGGCGTCATCAACCTATACTTTTTCTTGTACGCCATGTTCTGGGACACACTTGCTGATTTAGGTCTTGCGCGGCCGCTCGAGCGACGGAATGAGCCAAAGCGCATCATACAGGAGCTGGAGAGAAGGAGCAAGTTGCAGCGAGAACATGGTGGAGAGAAGACGTGGAATCAGCAACATATGGCCCACAGCAAACAGGATACGCACAAGTAGTAGTGAAGCTTGTTATGCCCGCAATGACAAGTCCCTAATTAAGCACTGCTGTAATCGGTCGCAACCAAGAAGCTTGTCTATGGTTTCAAGGATACAGTACTATGTGATTCTTTCCCCATTCCTAGCTTTCCTTTTGCTTCGGTCAGTCTGCAAACGACAGCTAGCGCCCCGGCCAAAGGCGGAGAAACAAAGGCAAGTGGGCTTTCCGAAACAACACAAGACTCAGCCCTGTAGTGTCACTGCAACATTGCCGTGCCAAGACCGCCAATAACACTGAACACCAGGACCAAAGGAAAGAATCCATCGAACGGGAGAACAGACCAGTTGCCCTTTTGGGGCGGCATGTGTTGGGGAACAGTTCTCTTGGCCCGCGGGTGTCTAGCCGGCTTGTACTACTGCGCATGGGAGGCGTGCTTTCTTGACATGTCACGGCCGAACCCTGGGGCGGCTACGAAGGCATGAGTCGACTGTACAACAGCCGTTGTGCACCCAGAGAGGTTTGGGAGTTGGGTGCATTAGGGCCCGACTCCGCGAATGCAATGCACATGCAGGCCCAGAAAGCCAACCGACTTGCCCATTGTGGCTGTTTGCTGACAATCCCGCATGTTGGACGAGGGAAGTTCCTGGTCAATATTATGTAGAGATATCCACACGGATGCCCACGTTGGCATTGCGGCTGTCAAGTCCAGCCACTGAGGCGCGTGCAACGCGAAATCTGCCAACTCCCCCTGACGATCAGCCATTCGGGATTTTTTTTCAAGGGGATTCGTGAACCACAGATATGAATAAACCGGTTTGACAGAGCAGCAAGAGTGCAGACAGCTGCATAATACGCCACCAGCCCGCTCGGACCTACCGGCCGGGTGCGTTCCAGCACAAGAAGTCGGCGGGCGGTGACGGCAGATTTGGTTCTTTCTTGGACGGGAAGTACAGGAAGCGTTCGGCGCTCGGACGCAATGTTCAGAGACGGTGGCGGCGGCTAGCCGTGCGCAGCTTTCACGCCTGGAGGATGATTATTCGTCGCGCTGGGCTGTCCGGTCTGTGGTTGGCACTGCCGTGCTTGGAAGCAGACGGCTACTTGGATGACGTGTTTGCAGTGCTCCTCCCACCAGGCCCTCATGCTGCAAGGGAACCCATCCCATCGTGATGTCTGTGGCGTTATGCAGTTGCCCACGAGCCCAGGCTCGTGGCCCATATATCATCTGCCCCTGCATGAGCAGCCGAGGTTCACAACTCCACCCGTAGCCCGCAGGGCAACTGAAGTCGACGAGAGTCAGGGGAAAAGGGGGCTCGAAAAGCCGGCACAGGTGGACAGGGAACGCATTTTATTCTTCCGGGAGTTCCAGCCAGTGAGGGCTCGGTGCCGGGATGATGGACCATGTCGTGCTCCCCTGCCTGCCACGGTGTACCCTTGCAGATCCGTGGACTTGCTGCTTGGATCGAGGGGACCTTCTGATGACTTTGTTCTCGAAGTTGAGGAACGGCTCCCCCCACCTAGCCAGGGCCGCATCTCCACCATGTTAGATTATCAACAGCTATAGATTGGCTATAACGGAGCGACACTATCGTTAAAGTTTCGAGGTCCAATATCCGACGCCGGGTCCATTGTCCCTTTTGCAGATCACGCGCGACTGCCGGTGACGAGCTCCTCATCACAAGTCTTGTTCGGCGAAGCGGTGAGAGCTGTTTGGGGGCAGCCGTGGCGTCTCACATTGCTGCCTCTTGCAACAGCTAAGGCGGTGGTGGAGCGAAAGGCTTCGCTTATCAGTCGCAGATCAAGGTGGTTTCCGCGTCAGTTTCAGAATCTTCTCCCCCGTCTCCTCTCTGTTCTGTCTCCGTGGATGACCATCGCAGCTGCCGGTCCTCGCCTGCCCACGTAATTCACAGACCCGTGGATGGAGTACAGAGGCGATGGATGCTAGTGGTCGACGTGTGGCGGCAGCAACGTAGGAGCCCGCATCTGAGCAGGCTAATGCAAGGTACAGGTGCAGGCTGATTACCTCCAGTTAGTGCCATGCCGCTTTGGGAACGTTGGACGCGTGCTGCAACCGCCCACCTGGGTTTCAGAAGGGGCTCTGTGCCTGGCCACTGGAGGCACTGGGTTGTGACAGTTCTGTAACGGCCTTTTCTCCCCGTGCGTGCGTGCATGTGTCCGTCTGTACTTCTCCCGTCTCTTTAGTCCTTCACACCCGATACCAATTGCTTCTTGTCCTTCCCCAACAACGTCGAAAAGCTAGGTGGACGATAACGGAAAAGAAATAAACTGCCCACCGACAGGTACCATCGCGTCGACCCTGAACCCTGTGCCACGGTCTGTCTAGCTGTCTCTCGGCGGGGGGGGTTCAATCCACCAAAGAACCCACCTGCAGACCACCCCTAGCGTCCAGCTCCAGCAAACTACCAGATTTGACAAGACCGATCGAACCGCTGTTTATTGAATGCCCGATTTCCTCATTAGACACACTGTATCAGCAACCCGGAGCGGTAGAAACCAACGAGTTTAGCTCCAACCGCGAGTCTCCCCCCGGAGTCCCTTCCTACCTTGGATAAAACGAGCAAGTAGCTGCCTAGGCGCGGGTGGGAATTCATTGGAACCGCTCGCTTGGCTGCACACGCCCTGTTCTCGTCACCAAGGAACAAACCCACCAGCCCGCCATCACGTCGCCCTGTTCCTTTCGAAGCTACCGCTGCCGGCACCGCAGTCGACTACACCTGAGACTCTCTCTAGCTGCATGCTGTACCGCCTCGGTGCCACTTTGCCCGGATCGCAGCGTTCCTTCCCCCCCTGACTCAGGACCCCCGTCAGTCGTTGGTGCCACGCGCTAAGCAAATCTGAGCAAACAAACCGCCCAAGACACTACCTCGATTTTTTGGGGAGGGCCAACCGAGAAACGCGCATCACACCCTCTCGTTTCCCCTTGGCCCGTTATTGTTCTTTGGCCTGGTTTTGTTTGCTTGCTCACCCTCTCGCTTATTTGTCCACGGCTATTCCGAACTCGCCAAGCTTTACGCCCTCTCGGCAGAGGGTCTCCCCCCCCCCCCCCCCCTTTCGAGAGCCAGGAAAGTATAGGAACCTGAAGCCAAGCCACCCGTCCGCCTGCCCTTCCCGTCCTCAGGCCCGGGCAGTTCCATCAAGACCGTTGTGCCGCCTCGAGGTCCGTTCGCCTACCCAGATGATTTCTTTTTAGAGGCGGTCAGCTTTCCCGCTACCACGCCCCAACAATGTCGGACCACTACGGGGCCCGTCGTGTCGAGCGAGACTCCCACGATCTGTCGCTCTCCCCACGCGATGTCACCCGCGACTCGCTCGTGAACAACATGCTCATGTCCCTCGACCAGCTTTCTGTGGGACCCTTGTCGACAAACTCGCCCTTGGCTTTTGACTCCCACGGCTTCGACAATCCCAATACCTGGGCGGCTGCGGCCTCCGTGGGCAATCTGGCCCGTCCTCCCGACCACCAGTACTCGTACAGCTCCGACTTCGAAGCGGCTGACGACTCGAGCAGAATGTCCAGCCAGACGTCGCGCGGCCGGCGAAGCAACAGCAGCTCCAACTTCCAATCGGGCTTTTCCAGGCTCAATAGCGTGCGGGAGGCAATTGGGAGCTCGCGGATGCACTCGCGCGGCCGCAAGGGGAGCAAGAGCAGCAGCAGTGCCAGCATCGAAGCCGCCTACACGCAGGCCATTGGCGCTCAGCGTTGGGGGCGCGGCGGCGTCAATCGATCGGCAAGCTTTGACAACGGCCTCCACCGCCCGCCGCAGTATCCTCCGTTCATCCCGCATTCGTCGTCTTTTCAGATGGAATCGCAGCACAGCAACTTCTCAGCATCCGACGACTACGACGCCGCGCCCATGCCCACCATCCCCGGCGGGCCTCGTCGCATCCCGTCCGCCAGTCCCATTGTCTCCTCGCCCCGTCCGCCCCCGGAACCTACTGAACTGAACGGTCACGATCGGAAACGCAGCATCAGCCGTTCGGTCAAGAGCTCGGCCGGCCGCGCTCCCACAAACACCCTGGAAGCCGCGCCAGCAATGCCGCCGCTCGACCTGGATTCGGCACCGGCACCGCATGTTGCGTACGAAAAGTCCAAGGATGCATCGCAAAGCAATTCAGCTGCGGGCACAGTGCCCGCGCAGCCTAAGGAGCGCGCTGGGTTCTTTCGGAGAGTGCTCTTCGGTAGTGGCTTTTCGAGGAATGACAGTTCACATGCCAACAGTGGCCCGGCAACTAGTGTGTCCCGCAACACCAAGCAAAACAACGACGACCAAACATCACAAACCAAGCCTATCTCAACTCCTTCATCTAGAGACACCTCGTCATCCCACTCGAATCATCCTGTGCTCCAGAAAAAGACCTCTTCCTTCTTTCGCAGACGAAAGAAATCCTTCCACGAAGAGGCGCCTCCACTCCCAACGGCCGCACCTGCGCCGCCAGTCCCTTCGCTGGCTCCCGTGTCGAAGCAGCCCGAGCTAGAGAATATACCACCGCCGAGTCCGGTGAGTAGTCTGCGGCAGGTCATGGACCCTTATCTGCATGGTAGCCCGGCGAAGCCCGGCAATACAAAGACCTCGCCATTGCATGAACAAGCAACGCCGAGCAAGACCGAGGGCGAAAGAGACAGAGAAGCCTTTAAGAGGGAGTTTTCTCCAGACTACGAACCCAGTCCCAACGCTAGAATCAGGACGGTTGATCCGGAGAAGGAAGACGATAAAAGGCCCTACGAGACGCCATCGCGGCCAGCGCCGCAAAGACCTACTGCATCGTCGGGAAGGAAGGCCAACACATTCTTGAATCTAGACGGAGCTAGTGATAGTGAGGAGCCACCGACGAAGTCTCCCAAACCAATACTGCCTCGACTTGACACAGATGCCCCTCTGGGCGGCACTCACAGGAGTCAACGAAACGACGACACCATCCGAGCGTCGGACAGATACAAACTCGATTTTAAACAAGAAACCGAAGACGACCGAAACCAATCAAACTTGGCGTTGCCTATCGAAGGAGCTCGAGCGGCTAGTCCCACGTCTACCTCGACCAGCACGGACTACAAGTCGGCTCCAAGCGCTCCGCCGAGCGTTCGCGTCAACATGTCCAATCAGCCCAGCCCCAAGATTCCGGAAATATCGAAGTCTATGGCAGGGACGAGCCTGGACGAACCAGACTTTGTGATTGGTGACCCCACTGACGACGATCGCCAGAAGGCCCAAAATATCTTTGATGGGAACGACGATTTTATTAGCAAGGAAAAGGCGGCCGCCTGGATGGGAGAGGAAGGTTCCGTTCGGCAGCGGACTCTGCAGGCCTACATGGAACTGTATGACTTTGCCGAACAGAACGTCGTCCAGGCGTTGCGGCAGGTTTGCGGACGTTTGATACTTCGCGCCGAGACGCAGCAGGTCGATCGGCTCCTGGTTGCATTTGCGAAGCGCTGGTGCCAGTGCAATCCCAACCACGGATTCCAGGCCACTGGTAAGGTTTTTCCATGTCGTACTCTGGTCTTCTGTGTGCTAACCCTACATAGACATCATTCACACCATTTGCTATTCCATCATGCTGCTCAACACGGATCTCCATGTGGCAGACATTGACCAGAAGATGACGCGCAGCCAGTTTGTCAAGAACACGATGACCACAATCATCCAGGCTCTTGATGAGTCGGCTCCGAATGCGTTCCCCCGCCCCACGATTTTGGAGAAGAGCTGCTCGCCTGCCAGTGACAACACCGCGTCGCCGTACCTGGCCTCCCCCTACGCTGCTACGCCGGCCTCTGATCGCAGACCGTTCAGGAATTCATTCCTCGCTCCGACCAACCTGCCAGACATGGACGAGTGCGGGCCTCTCGTCAAGATTCCGTTCAACGGGACACGAAGAGCGTGGGAGGAGCAGGTCGAGGTTGTTCTTAAGAGCTTCTATGCATCTATTCGCGATGAGAGACTGCCGTTATTCGGGAACGACCCGGAGAAGCATCTGATGGTCGATAGCCCCGCCACTGGCCTCTCGGTTATGGGCTTGCTGAAGCGAACGCCTAGCGTCTTGAGCAAGGCGCCGTCCGAAAGTCAGCTGTCTACACGTGGCCGGATTGCAGAAAACAGTCGCAACGCGGCCAACCGGTGGAACTCCAAGAGCAGATCGAGGCCAGGCGTTGGGCGCACCGCCTTCTCATCCAGCCACACGAGCTTCGACGACGACAGTTCGCTGTGGAGCCCTGCTCTGTCTTCGGCTACATGGAGCCGTATCTCGCTCGGACGCACCCAAACCTCGGTGTCTCAGGATTCCTTGGGCTCCGGCATGTACCGCAACGAGTTTCAGAAGTCGATTGGCTTCGCCAATGCCTTGAGCCAAGCCATCATTCGTGATGAGGATGCACAGGCTCTGGATGGCGCGCCGTCGCTCGCGAATCTGGATATGTCCGCGAAGCAACTACTCGAGGACGAATCGCTCGAGCTTGCTGGACCGCCTTGGATGAAAGAGGGGATTGTTATGCACAAGCACCACCTTGACGGCGTGGACAAGAAAGCCAAGGAGAGGAGTTGGTCCGAAGTCTTTGCCGTCGTCCAGAAGGGTCAAATGACTTTGTTCTCTTTCAATGCAAGCAAATCTTTGCGGCATAAGAGCCGTACAAGAAACCCTGCTCAGGGAAGCGCACCGGTAGGCGGTGGAAACTGGCAGAGCAATGCGACCACCGTCGGGAGCTTTGGCCTTCGACAGACTCTGGCATCGGCCCTCCCGTCGCCGGGCTACTCCCCAACTAGGCCTCACGTATGGGCTTTGAGCCTCCCGACCGGCGCAGTCCACTTGTTCCAAGCTGGTACTCCTGAGATCATCAAGGAGTTTGTCAATACCGTCAACTACTGGAGTGCACGATTGAGCACGCATCCTCTGGTTGGTGGCATCAGCAACATCGAGTATGGCTGGAGCGAGGCGATTGTCAACAACGCCCTTGTGGCGGCGATCAATGAGTCCTCGACTCAAACAACCAACGGTAGGTCGTCGCGACCAGGAAGCAGTGCTGCAACCGGACGACGATCCAGCATTCACAGCGGCAGCCTTCGGTCGTTCAGCTTCGACCAAGGTCCGGGTGGCTTTACAAATAACAGTGGCCGCGGCAAACTCCCCGGCGATCGGGTGCATATCGCGGACTGGACGTCGCCCACCCAAAGTCTGCGCGCGAGTACCTTGACAGAGAAGGAGCAAATGGCTATGCTGTCGGCCTATGTTAAGAGCATCGAGGATGACTTGCAAGCACACAACCAGCTTCGCAGCCCCATGCTGCTGGCATTTACGCCGCGCGGCAGCAACGCCATCAAGGCTATGGCCAACTGGGAGCGCAAGAGCGCTTACCTCCTCCGCGAGAGCGTCAAATACAGAACCTACGTGGACTGCCTCCAAAATGCGGATTCCAGGAAGCAGGAGATTTACTCGGAACGTGACTTGG
Organism: Stachybotrys chlorohalonatus IBT 40285; assembly: GCA_000732775.1. Classification (NCBI taxonomy): domain Eukaryota; kingdom Fungi; phylum Ascomycota; class Sordariomycetes; order Hypocreales; family Stachybotryaceae; genus Stachybotrys; species Stachybotrys chlorohalonatus. The sequence continues at coordinate 137,989 of KL660818.1, forward strand.
CCAGGCGGGCCGCCCGTGGTGAAGTCAGTGACGGCGAGATGGAAGTTGACGGCGGAGAAGAGGACGCTGATGAAACTCTACGACCATAAGTAATGCCGATTTGTACTTTCGTACTTTTCCAAGCGACGATGAGGGAAAATTGGCGTTGAGCAAAACCCACACAGACCACTTACGATGAACCTGTACGAAAGGAGTTGAGATGATTTTCTGCAACGGCCACCCATTTCTTTGCATGTTTTCTTGATTTCCTTGCTCTTTTTCTGGCCCCTCGGCAACGATGTTTTAACATTCTTTCTTGTCTTTATGTGTTCGATACCCGTCATTAATGTCTTCGTCTATTTTATAATGCGCAAATAGTTGGCGGCGAGCACTCGTCGCAGTAATGAAGGGGCACAATAAGGCTGGCGATGATATGTAGGAAAACGAATGAATGATTCTGGATCAACCCTTTCTCCTCCTTGGACTCAGAGCGACAAAGACACTCACTGCCTGGCTTGCGTGAGCTGGTCAGAGCAGGCGTCTGGTGTAGATTGCTAAGCCTTGGATGAAGGGGCACCAACGGTTTGCGAGGTATCACTCATCCTCGCCATAAATTCTGCGCTGCCCTCGGTAATACCGATTGCGTACGAAAATGCAAACACGCGTTATCTTCTGAGCCACATCGCCAACCTTTTCTCCGAGCAATTCAAGTTGTAAATTCAATCCATGCCACAACAACGACCACGGCAAACGGCGAGGCAGCGGTCTTGTACACGGCAATAGCAACTCGTTTGTTTTCCCCATGCGAATGTTCTTACATTTCCTTGCCAAAGTCGTCGGCTGCCTTGTTCGGCCAGGTAGTAGCCCGGACGGCAAGCTTCACCTCTGTCGGTATTTCAGTCCAGGGCATCTTCTCGTGTTGGATGACATGATGCACGTATTCGTCGAGGGAGAGGATGAAAAGATTATGTATCCACACAACGGTGTATGTATGGAACGTGCCGGTTGGGGAGGCTCTGAGAGGAACTCTGCCTCTGAATAGGGTTATGCTGCTGGGTCGGCCATGTGATGCTACCGCAATAGGAGGTTTCTGTGTGGATAGGCGATTCAGCATGATGGCTACGTAGTAGGAGGAGAGGTACTTACGGTATCAGAATCCAGGTTCACGAGGGTCAACATGCCATCGCCGTTGACGACTTGCATCACAACGCTTACTCGTCCCATCAACAGATATTTGTGGCTGGTCAGACCAGCAGCAGCAAGTGAGCCAAGCGCGAGAGAAGCACTTCTCATGCACAAAGGTCGGGAAATCAGTTCTTCGGCGCCAACGGTGGGATCAACCACCCAAAGCTCGACAACAATCTCGGACAGAACAGGTAAGGCCGTAGCAGCGAGTGCGAGGGAGTCGTTGTCTGTTTGTATGGCTGGCCACGGTAAGCATTCTCCCAACATGTTTCATGGGGAGAAGTGTGCTGTGGTAGGATGTGCGTATCTCCTGACTAACGGCCTGAAAGAGTGCCTGGCGGCTTGAAATGCTTGTCCAGGATGCTGACCCAGAGATCCACTAGGGAGAAGATGCCCCCGAGTAGTTGACTGTTGGGTCTCATGGTTGGTTTTGGTTGATTGTGGGATGGGATGGATGGTTGGCGATGCCGGCAGTGGTGGTGGTGGTCACGATGCTAGTGTTGGTGGTGGTGGTGGCAATGCTGGTTCTGTGTGCGCGTGTGTGTGCTGGCTGTAGTTCTTGGAAGAAGCTGAGCTGCGAACCACTTTGCCCAGTCCTTTCAATAATCTATTGGAACATTTTCATACTTCCTCAAAGACCTCGACTCGTTCAACCAACGACCCGTGACGATACGATCAAGTAGATATCTTACTCCACTCGTTTGTTCCACTCGGCCTATACCAATTCTGATCTACTACGTTTTGCTATGAAGATTTGCACAGCTTTGGATTCTCTAGTTGAGCAACACGGCCGGTATTTACTTGAGGACTCTGGCTTTGCCAGCTGCCCAGGGAATAGGGGCATGGACTTGGGTGTTGCCAATTGGTAGTAGGCGTCGTGGCGGCTTTGGGTGCCTATTTGAAATGTACTTGTCGTTTGAAACGAAAATACTACCAGAAACAACGCAGCAGTACTTGATACATTGTATCGAACAACGTTGATACTATCCAAGGCACGGATATTCCCAATAAACATATTCGGTTTCATCAGCGATGGGAAGCGTTACATCACATACAGCATACCGTGGTGGTAGTGTATGAAAGTCTCAAGCTTTTTCGCCTAATGAGATACTTCGTATAGTAGGCGTGGCTCCGAGCATTTTCTTCCAAACATGTGCCCAACGCTGCTTTTCACCAGCTTCTAAAGCCGCCGATGTCCCGCTACAACACATAAATACTCTCGTTATTCCCAGCTTTCTACTACAGGCCATGTACAGCCCCAACAAACTCCCTGCCATTTATGTTCGGCTCATGCTCAGTATCCCGAAGAAACGTTCTGCTCGACTGAAACCTGCTGCATTGAAACGGGCCGAACGACCATTTCCAGAAACTCCAGCATGGTAAAAGCATCGCCATGGGACATGAAATTTTCATTCTCCAGTACCCCATACCAGACCCGAAACGCCGCACCGTAACATCGCCCCAAGCGCGAATAGCCGACGGCCGGAAGACACTATCCCACATGCCCTTTCAAGTGATGGTGGAATCCTGGTCTCTTCCAAAGAGTTCGTACTTGAAAAGCGCTGCGACATTCCCTGGACACGTCCCGGAGTAGTTGCGTCACGCAAATCTGCTGCTGAGGTTACTGCTGGGAGCATTTCCACAAAACTTGCCTGGTCTTACCAAAGACGTCAAATTGGGCCACCAGCGTCAGGTCAAAACTGGCCGATGGGGAATATATCACTGGGGCAGGCTGCGAGAGACTCATGGATGAGACTATGTCTGAAAAGTGCTTGGCCGAGAACCGGGTCAAAGGCCTGGAGTGCCTAGCAGAATTCTCCAAGACTGTAGTCATGTAAATACTGCCGGTTCAAGTTTTCGAAGATTCTTGACTTAGGTAGGCTTGTCAGGGATAAGGCAGTTGGTTCGAGGGAGACTGTGTAGAAAATAGGCATTAGTAGTTGCAATCCGGACAGATATGGTTATGATAACTACCACGATAGACTGCTACTCTGAGAGCATACATCCTTCTGAAATTGGCTTATTTGTTTTCTCACGACGGTATCTTTTGAGTTCGTATGTGGCTCTGGGTTCTCGAGAACTAGTTTGCTTCCTCATCCGATGAAGAAGAAAGCAGGGCGCTCGCGTTCGGCTTCGTTTGGATTTATCATCTTGTCATACCATCAGCCTACTCGTGCAAGGTCCATTATGCGAGTGCATGGTAGGCAAGGCTACGCATAAACTGACGGTATCTGAGAAAGTGTTCACCAAAGAGGTCGTTAGGGGTTCAATGCGAAACTTGTTGTTTGGGCAACAAACTATGGTCTGAATTGTTTAGACGAGAGCGGATTCGACCAACTGCCACAGGACGTGTTGAGTAAATGAGGGCCTCGCATGCCTCGGCTTGTCATGTCTATCCCATCTGCCTTGCACACATTGGTGGTTTAATTCATCTTTATTTGAAACCCTATCTCTGCTGCCCTTTTTTTTTTTTTTCAAACAGCGTCAAGGGTTGGTCACGCGACCAAGCCATCTGTCAAGCAACTGTGTGCCTCGCCCTTGTTCTTGTTCCTTTACTGCATGATCCTAAGCTGCATCTTCCTAATCTACTAATCTCCTCCACGATAAGTACGTACTTGGCTCCGTCTGGCAACACCGGCCGAGCGGCAAACGGCCTTCCTAACGCGGTAATCTGGTCCATGGTGTTTTGGAGCGGCGCCCCAGCGTTACACCGGGAGATATAGTCTGGACTAGCCAGGAAGGGCAACAGACAGCATCCTCTGCGGCAGAAAGCTGCCACCCCTTTGTCGACAACGACAACCTCGACGTGATGCACCACCGGACCTCGCCGCCTCTTGCTCTTGTTTATCAAAGTCACGCTTGCATACTGAACAAGGAGCCGCGTCAGCCGACTATCTACGATGTCTTCGAAACGCTCTATCGAACAACCTCGCCTTGCCGTCTTGGGCAGGTTGGCGTTTTGGAGGTTTTTTGTCCCGCATCACCTTGCAGCGACCAGTCAAACTTTCGGCACCCTCCGTGCCCATCTATTCCCTTTCCTGGGCTGGGCTCCAGCACCCCCTGCAGAGTGCAAACGCTGCCCTTCGCCCTCCCCCTTCGATTGGGTGCGTCTTGGGCCCTGTCCCCCAGCGCAAACGACCAAGGCGGCCTGATTGGCAGCATTTCCCCGCGGAGAGACGCCGTGGTTGCGTGCGATAAGCTGACTGGCCAGCTGCGTCCATCTGATATTAGCTGCCGATATTCGGGGCTTCCCCAAGATTTCCGCGATACCACCCCAGGCGGCCATGCTGTCGAAAAGGCGACACAAGCGGAAAGGCTTTGACGTCTCGGCGGCAGAACCATCGGTGTCGGGCAAAGGCCTCATCGAGACGCGTCCCCTCGGTCACCCAATCCAGCCTAACCCGCGCCCTAGGGCACACGCACACGCACATGCATCCCTCCTTGACTCCAAGATGGCAGCGCCCACCCCTGCTCAACGCCAAGATGCCGGATCGTGAAGTCGTGCATTGACCTACGGGCCGTGCCTGTACAGCACCTTCTCCGTCCCATCGAGAAACGCTGGCCACACGCATGGAAAAGTGCCGAACTTTGCGCGCCCAGCCTTCTTTCCCCTTCGCTAAGGATGCTCGAAAGAGGTGCGTTGTGCGTGCCGTTGACAGCGGTCTGCGTCTGGGCCGTGGCCGCGCGATAAGGGAGCCAGTGAGGTGAGGCTGAGGGTGCACATGGGAAAGTTGACTGCTTATCACGGATTCAAGACGCTTGACGATACTCGATATCTATGCTCTCCTCTGTCGAAGCTCGCAACTATAAGATGGCTGCCATTTCCCCCTGGGCTTAACAGGATTCTTCTATCTCCACGACCCTATATCAGCTTCCATCCAGAGTCCTCTCTTTGAGCTACCTCTCCGTGCAAGCATCTACCGTTCTTGCTCCCCAGACACGTTGCCCATCATGAAGTTCTCCGTGGCTGCCCTCCTCTCCACCCTCACCGTGGTCCTTGCCATGCCTGCCCCGGCCCCGGCACCCGTAAGACCTTCCCCAGTGCCGCTGTATCCCTTCCACCTCTTCTCTCTTCGATGACTAACACATCTCTGTCGAAAGCCCGGCATTCCCTCTGGCTCTACCGCGAGGACCCTGCTCAGCAGACTCACGGTCGCCCCCTGGAGAGACACCACAACGTACAACCGTGATCTCTTCCCCCATTGGTCCACCATCTCTGGTGCCTGCAACGGCCGGTACGTCTTGATTCCAAGGTCTCTTTGATTACTGAGTGGGCTGCTGACGAGGAGGATGGTCCAGTGAGTTCGTGCTGCAGCGTGATGGCCGCAACGTCGTCACTGACAGCAGCTGTGCCGCCGTATCTGGCACCTGGTACAGCCCGTACGACGGAGCTACCTGGACCGCCGCCAGCGACGTCGACATTGACCACATGGTTCCCCTGAGAAATGCCTGGATCGTAAGCACATATCCCCATACCCCTGACCTCTGTACTATAACTAAGCACCGCTCTGTTCTAGTCCGGCGCTGCCAGCTGGACCACCTCCCGCCGCCAGGCCTTCGCCAACGACATCAACGGTCCCCAGCTGTGGGCCGTCACCGACAACGTCAACCAGGCCAAGAGCGACCGCAGCCCCGACTCGTGGAGACCTCCCCTGACCAGCTTCTACTGCACCTACGCCTCCTCGTGGATCCAAGTCAAGTCCACCTGGGGCCTGACCGTCACCAGCGCCGAGCAGAGTGCTCTGTCGAGCATGCTGAACTACTGTTAAATCAACACTTCTGTCTGGTTTTGGCAGCGGTAGCTGGGCGGTTTGAAAATTTGGATAAAGCACGGATCTATCTCTTCGCGCTGAATCACGAGAAGCATATGTTTGGCATGTGGCCACGGGTATTGTCTATTAGTCGAAGTAAATTAAGACTTTAAAGACAATCCTACGTAAAGTCGGTTGTGAGCTTGTTAGTCGTGCACGAAGTTTTCGACCATCATATATCCACCCCCATGGGCAAGCAGCCGGGCAGTATGATGGCAGTTCCTGATCATGAGGAATGTAGGAGCAATCTCTTCGGGAGTACGACGTAGGTAGATGGGTGGAACGTCTTCTCATACAATTATCCTACATACATTCTACATTCCAAAATGGTTGAGAAAAAAAAAGAAAGGAAAGAAAAGCAAAATAAAGCAGGCACAAACATAGTGCAGGAAAGGAAGGAGCAAAATTATAGAGCAAACGAAACAAGCACACCCCTTCATCATCATCATCATCATCGTCGTCGTCGTCCCCTTCCCCGTCCTATTCTTCTTCTTTCTCACCTCATTCCTCTCCCTCTTCCTCTTCTTCTTCGTCGTCGTCATCGTCGCTGTCGCCGTTGTCGTCATCCTCCCCACCCTCTTCCTCTACACCTCCAGCAACCCCCGCAGGTCTTTGTACCTGCGGCCGGCCGCGGTGTCGAGCCGCTCGCCAGGGGTTCGACCCTCCCCGTCAGTCAACAACACGTCGGCGCCTCTGCCGACGAGGCAGTTGACGGCCGTGACGGCCATCTTCTCCGAGAATTGTTTATCGTCCAGCAGCCGCTGGACGACAAGGTGGAGGAGGGTCTTCCTCCCAGCGAAGCGCTCGTCGAACCGGAAGTTGAACGTCGGCTCCGAGAAGAAGTCGGCTGGCTTGATCTTCTGATGCCTTGTGACGATCACGTCACGTGCCATGGTGGTCCCGTCCACCCCGAGCAGTCGCCTCTGGAAGTCGCCTTTGAGGCGAAGGAACAGCTTCTTGTCCCTTGCCGTCACGGCAGCTTCGAAGGCCGCCGTGATGGAGTCAAGAGGCATATCCCTCCAGTGCAGCTTCAAGGGGTAGCAGTGGACGAACTTGTTGTTGAGGAATGCCACCATGGCACCCGGCAGTTCTTCATTTCGGACCAGGTCGCCGTCTTCAATCAGCGCCTTGAGGACTCGCAGCTCTTTCCCTTGGTAGGTGACCATTGATTGGTAAGCCAGAGAATCCTCTAGCGGAGGTTGTGGTCGGGTTCGGGAACTGGAGCGCATGATGTTGAAGATGGGCATAAGCTTGTGTATGATGTGTTTATCCCAAGGCTTGTGAAGATAGGAATTCAAAACATATAGCGGTGACTGGCCGGCATGGCCTTGCTGCCACGGATCTGCGCCATGGGAGATGATCTTCTCGACGAACTCGTGCAGTCTTGTCCAGCTGATGCCAGTCCATTGCCCGCCGATACCTTGGATTAGAGTCATGAGAGGGGTGTCGTTCGCAAAAGAGTTGCCAATCGCGTTGGCATCGGCGTTGATATCCAAAAGTGCAAAGGCTACTTTCATCCATTCTCTGATCTTATCGGTGTGCGTTGAGGCGAGAAATTGGTGAGTAACCTGCATCAAGGCCGTTTGAAAATCATCCGAGGCAAAGTTGGGGTTTGGGTTGAAGGACAATATATCTATGGCGAGTTGGACATTTTTGTTCGTGATGGCAGTGTGGAGTGGTGTTCTCATGCCGTGTCTGGTAACCAGGCCGTTGGGGTCGTCACGGCAATGTTCGAGAAATCCTTTGACAAGATGCTGGTCGTCTTGAGCAACAGCAATATGAAGCCGTGTCAAACTGAAGCTGGCATCCTCCGGCAGAGAGACAAGATTCTGGTCTGCATCGCTTGCAACGAGCAGCTCTGTGGCTATTAGTCGACGTAAGACCATAGAGACAAAGAGGGGGAGTATGAAGTAGTCCTGGTAAAAATGGAGATCTATGCCTTTAAGGCGGTTGTTGATGGATTGCTCGTTAATTTCCAGCTTCTTGAAAACCAAAGTCCTTGAACCGATGATATTGGTCCTTGCTCCGTGTTCAAGTAGCCGTCGTATGAAGGCGGCGTTTTGAGAACCGGCTGCGATATGCAAAGGGGTAAAGTTTGGTACTATTTCTTTCTCTTTCTCTTTCTCTCCCTCTGTCTCTGGCTCTTCTTCTTCTTCGCCATGTCCTCCTTCGTTGTCGTTTCTTTGCTCATCTTCTTGGTTGTCCTGATTGTTTTGATTGTCCTGGTCGACTTGGTTTTCTTGGTTGTCTGGCTCTGCTTGGGCTGCCTGGGCTTCCTCACCATGCACACTCTCTTCTTCTTCGTATTCCTGATAGAAGGCATTGACGTCTCCCAAGTACTCCACGGCGAGGTCAAGGGTGGCAATACAGTCTTGACGATAGCCAGGATAATCGCAAACCTCCGCCGCCCAGAAGATGGCCGAGGAGTGTTGCTTTTTTGCATTGCGAAGGTAGAGGGTACGAATGGCGCTCTCGTGAGTATTTCCTTTCGCACAGCGTGCAAGCCTTGTTAGGTCAACATTCTTGAGCCATTCTGAGACGTTGTCTAAGACGAGTTTGGGCATGCTTCCCAGCCAATTGACGGAAGAAGGGATTGAAGGATCCTGGCCAAGATGGGCGTAGTATGACACTCCGTCGATCCGCATGGCATCAAGATCTTGGTCAGATTGAGTCGCCATGGCGGTAGAGACGCCTGGTTGCGTAAGAGGAGTGTTGATAAAAACCCGTAGAAAAGCGTGGGGAGGAGAATGTGAACAACAGCGAAAAACCACGTCGAGCAGCGTTGCCAAGCAGGGTTGAGACACGGGTGAAAGATGAGAATTTGTGATTGTGAACGGTAAGCTGAAAACGGTTGCAATTGGGTTCTATCGATGAAGAAAATCAAAATCGTCTTCGTTGCCTGGGTTGCTCTGCTGCCCCGTGTTGAGGATGGTGGAAGGAGAAAGGTGCGCAGGTGCCCAGCGAAAAGGTGCGTAGGTGCCCAGCAACCATCTACCCCCGTCCCCTATGCTGATTTCGATGTACACTGGTAGGCTTCTTTGCTATCTCACCTGTCAGTCCTCTATTCAACTGCTATTCTTGTGCATGTTTAGACCCTTTAGCTACCAGTGAGCCCAGGCCCAGTTGGCTTACTCCCCCTTAACCCTCCTCCCATCCTTTGTCCCCATTTCCCCTCTTGTATGTCCCTTGGGACTCCTCTTGTTTCCTGCTTCCCTTTCTTGCTTCCCCCTTTTGACCCCTACTCCCTTCACTCTCACCTGTTAAACGTTCTCTACTTCCATTTCCCTAGATTCGGGCAATCATGTTCAGCAGCTGTAGCAACGAGCTTGGGTTATCGGGACCCTGTCGTCTTTGCCTAATTCCGCGCCATTCTTGCATCCTCCTCGTAGCTGTAGGCCCTAAATAGTCAGAATTCATGTATCTACTGCAACACACGGTTCAGCTATCTTGTTGTAGTCATCGTAATCTTTGTATTATTGAAGTAACCCTGTTTTAGACGCTGCTAGGTGAAATATTTACACGCAGCTAAGCTACGCTTGATTTGTTTGGCTGGCCAGCGGGCCAATACATCATCCCCCAAACGAGCCACGCTCTGCATTGACCTGCAAGCATGGCCATGCTTTTCACGCACACGTCGGTTTCCAACCCCCAAATTCCTCCCCTCAAGTTTCTTATCGCCACTCCTTCTGCCGTTCGCGCGATGATCCTGAATTTTTGCTGACTACTGTTCTATTGCTTTGCTTTCTAGATGTAATGCGACTACTTGCAATACAAACACCATGCTCTCAACCTCCCTCGTTGACTTCACAACCTCGAATACCCATTAATAGACTCATGGCAGCTCTTTGGGCTTCCAGAGCCGATCTGGTAGACTATATGAGGATCCAACATGACCAGAATGCCTTCAAGGCGCCAACCAGCTCCCGAAAGCGCTCGTCGACAGATCGACCTGAAAAGTCTTCCGTGAGCCCTTCCACCATCTCGGCTCGTTCCCTGGACATCAAATCATGATGATGGTAGAAAAAAAATAGTCGAGAACATCAATGCGTACCCCGTACACTGCCTTCGGCAAAGACTCGTACTTGACTGGCGAGTTCCTGTGCAAACCCCCAAAGCCTGCCATTGATCTTCAATGATCTTGGCATTCGGGTATCATAAGACTTACTCTTGCAATAGCTGTTTGTTACTGACTCAACTCTTTCCTATATGTAGGTATTCCCGCAACTCTCATCCCAGCAGTGATAGCAAGGATTGCTGCTTGAAGAGCGCCATCCTGGCAACACAAACTGCACACAGCAGTCGTCAGCAGGAATATTTCTGACAGCTCTGTTCAGGCGCGGATGTTAGGCATTCGAGAATGTTATTTCCCAGCACTAATCGAGAAACACCGCGAATACTGCAATGGGCGCATGCAGTCGTGCTATTCGGGAAGAGTTCTTGTTTGCTAGGCATCTTGCTGTTAACGAAGAGCCTCACGATGACAAAGGAACCACATGGTAAACAATATCCAATTTTAACATTTCACCATCTTTCTTTGAACTATACCCTGGAGAACAGGGATCTCCTCCATCTTTCTTGTACACAGTACCTGACGTTTGAAATTTTCCAAATAGGCTCGATTAAAAGCTGGCCAACTCCCTACGCGTATGGCTCCGGCTCTCGTACACAAATCTAGATCCTGCCCCTAAAATATACCGGGGTCAGCCTCCTGGCTCGGCGTTCAAGATAAATCAACTGATCGGGAGTATTGATATGGTTCCGAAGTGCAAAGCGTCTTCGTCCGAGTTGCCTGTTTTGCGATTATTACTATTCGCTGGCAAATAACGAAAAGCCTACTGTTCGAAGTTGTCAAAGACAAGGCAATGTCTCTGAACCGCAGGATTTGTGCAGAACGCTATACATACTAGCCGTTCAGCTGGATGCTAGCGTTTTACATGGGATCAAAACAGTTAACCCGCTTACCCATTACCTCCAAGCTACAGCTAATTCTTGTAAGGTCATAGAGTCTGCAAGGATTGAAGCTATCAACTTTAAACCAGGCAGGAACGGATAGAAACTCGAAACGGAGCAGTGACGCTGCCGAGAATGCATGCTATAAGTTTTAATCTCCTGGTACCTTGGACTGTGCCTGCTAACATGTGGACGATTAGCCCCTTCTGACTCCTCCTTCCCCTGACCGGTCGAGCCGACTAGACACTTATTTATACAACTTTAAAACCTTATTACGACAGTGACATCCCGCTTCCTATTCCTAAGCCAGCTCCACGGCATGTTCGAGGACGACACATCGAAACAAAAACTAATGCCGTGAGATGCCAAAAAGAGACAGGACATGCCCCGTGAACCTAGCACGCTTGGAGGGTTACTACGATGCATTATGCCGCTATGTGCACCAATGCAAAACGTTTGCTCTAGAGAAGATTTGCTGAGCTCATGCCAACGTAGTCCAGAATCGTAGAGGGGTCCAGACTATTGTTCCTTCCCCCACCGCATAGTATCAATCAAGTTAGTGTCCTGGTTACAAGCAATGTTTTGCAAGACTCGTATTACTTTGGCATTAGGAATGGCTTAGTCGAAAAAGACTGTTTACACGCGTCCGGGTTACTGCGACAGCTTTCTGTGGGACACCGGATATTGGTTCGATGTTTACGACACCCGCGGGACTCTATAACAACAGAATGATCAACAAGGGAACATCACAACCAAGCGGCAGAAAGGGAGTATTTACCTGGGGGAAGCGGCACCATCAGTCAGATTCGTGATACGACCGTTCGTGGCAGCTCCAGCGAAACTTCTCCATCAGTTGGCAGGTATTGTTGCATATTTCGCAAGTTGCGCTGCATTAGGAGTAAGCCGCTGGCCTACGTCGAGACGGAAATATTTGGATAGATCCATACCCGAGTTGGCTTGGGTAGTTTCGAATTACCCTCACACAAGTTGGAGGTTTTGTGTTTGAAGCGATGACTGATACCCGCAGCATGAAGCCGCTGAATAGAAGCTGGCTGCTCTACAATAGGTCCTTGGTACGGAATCTGCGAGTGAATCACATTGTTCTAGAGGGTTTGATGAGATCCGACTAGTTAGGACTACTACCCTCGCCGCCTAGTCGAACACAGGTTCTTGCCCGTGTAGCCTACACATCTGTCAGAGTTACCTTACGTCCTTCCAGGTCGTTATCCTAACTCTGTTGTTCCAGCTAGTGCCACATTCTTCTACGCGCTTCAAATTCAACCCCGGCACTTAGAGCTCCTGGAATCTTGCGTAACCTAAGGAGTCCTGACTATGAGTATTGATATTTACATACGGAGCATGACTATTGATACATTCTTGGAGTTGCTAGTACCAGTGACTATGACGAGGCGAACATTGAAGTAGTCATGCCATAAACTGTTCTGTGGCTCGTGGTTGCTGGACCTACAGTCTCCCCGAAGGGGGCTAGTGAAGGCAACGCTTCCCTTTGGTCCAATATGGCCTGGGACAGTAGATACCTAGTCCAGCTCCCTCACGTACATCCAGTTGCCGCAGCTCGTTAACCCTCAGGTTAGCCCACCTGGACTATGAACACGAAGGGGCTTGGCTGAGAATGATTGATACATTAGGCGCTACAGAGTTTTTACCTAGGGCTTTCGGCATTTTACTCTTGCACTTCCTTCTTGCACTCCACACTTTCTCGGGTCATATTCCGACACGTCTTTGATTGAGGACGGTATACTGCCCTTACCAGTCCAACTACTCACATCTACTGATTCTTGAAATTCATAGACTCGGGAGCTATCTCGACCATTCAATGTGGAGTCGGAAGATCTTTCGACCGAGCTTCTCTTCGAGCCCTACCAACACTAGAATCTCTGGCTTCCCTCATCCAAGCATCACCATGTTGCCTTAATGTATTCGCAAGGTTTCGGACAGTGGTCCTTACTGTTGTTATCGAGAGTGAGATGCCACCGGGTGTCATCCGTCACGCGCTTGCTGTTATCAACGTACCAGATGTTGACAGCGATGATCCACAGCCTCTGTGGAATTACCTGCAGAGCTACTTCGATGCGGCAAGTGAGGGTCTTAGAACAACATTGAGCCAAGAGAAAGCCCGGAAGCTCGCCGCGCTACACAAAAGCGTCACCTCGTTTGCTTCGCACTTTTCGAGTCGCACTTTGTAAATTTTCAACTCATCCACGCGGGAAGAGTTGGACGGAAGACCAACGGATGTGTCAGGGAGGCGAAGAGGAGCAGGCCAAAACCTTCAACGACTTGACAGTTGCTGAACCAACTCGCATCTTACGTGCATTTTACCGTTTCAATCTTTACTTTGTTTGCTTTCTTGTCGACTCATTATTCGAAATGCTCTCCACCGTCTTTTCGACTCAGTACGTACAAGACTACCGCTCATGGAGTAGAATACCTCGTGCTCTTGCGTATAAGCCCAAGTTCACAGCAGCTCAGCGATTCCATTCGGCATATGGGGCCTTGGGAGATAGAGGAGCTATGCACTGTGCATCAATATTTCACCAGCAATCTTTGCTGCCTGTTTGAAGCTTACGTTGAGTGGAAGGGCATGAGGCTTCTCCCTTTCCGTTCACACATATTTGGCATGCTGGTCGAGTTTCAACAACTCGGACCCGGCTACAACGCGTTCGTGGCATCTTTGGGGGTCTTTTTGCGTCGAAAGAATTCTTTTATCTAGAGATGTCGAGTTAGCGATGGACTTGTTCCCTGGGATTCTACAACCACTTACGGGTCGTTTCCTGTCCGAAGCACTGTGGATGGGGGCAGTTAAGGCAATGTGCGCGAATCTCCCGAAACGTCTTCTTCGGAGACCTGGAGTCAGCCAGAGCATGCCAACCTAGGGTTTCATCGTTACAGTCGCTGTGCAGAGCATCCCAGCATCTACGCTCTTGGAATTCGGGAGGCTCCTTTACGTAATTCAGGGTACGTCTTCTGGGACGAAAAGCGGATCACAGTTCCGGCCAATGCGGCATCGCTTGATCCAGCTTGTAGGATGAATTGGCGGCCGATAACTTTGTTACCCCCTGTATTCCAAAATCCTGGAATGCCATGGGATGGATTGGCTGGTTCTGTCAATTGCGGTTCGCGATTTGCAACAGGATTCTGCTAGGATCCAAGAAGAAGAGAGAAGATTCTTGATCCGCAGAAACTGATCTCGCCTAGGTCAAAAGGATGCGGTGCAGGCTTCAGTAGTGAATTGTCTACCCCGGGTTGGGAAGGAGCAGTGCAAACCTCCAGAGCTTTGTTCGACAATTACTACTATGTTCTGTAATGGCATGGGCGTAGGGTATGATCGGGCTGAATGGTTGAGACAGAGTCAAGGCTTGGACTGAGAGCCAAGCTCATCTTTCTCAAAAGCAATGACCGGAAGCTGTTGCCGTAGATGTTATGATGTACGGGGCTTGACTTGCGTTTGGTGAGCTAGGGTCACCTCTAATATAAAATGCCCTCCTACACACGATAATTATGCGCACGATGTCGTGACTGGAAACATGCCAACATCTTTCAACATCTCGTCACGTCGTAGTCGAGATACAGGAGCTTTGACCTTGAGAGACAGTCTCTGCTATTCGAAGATAGAACTAGTGGTTGTTGGTGATATCTGGTCAGTCAGTTCCGCCACGATAACAAGCCTTCGTAGTTGACTGCTAACCCCAGCGAGGCCATTATTTGTAGTCCTTCGACAAGCTCCATCAATTTCTTGGCTGGGTCATATAATTCTACGAGCTGCGGGCACCTGCAACCGAGGTACAAACGAGACTCCAGATATTCGTGTAGAAGAAATATTGCAAGCACTACCCTTATTAGTAAGTGTGTATCAGTATGTCAAGGCTTCCTCGGTCAGTCAGGCTTTGGTCGTTTATGAAGGATAGCTTAGCAGAGGCTTGTTGGCGGCAACGACATGCAATTCCGGAACCCGGAGACCTCTTTTCGACAGTGTGAATTTCAACAAGCAATAAAACCTAATATCTAAAACTCTTTTGGCTTCCTCAAAGAGCCGGCTTGGCCCTGATGGCGCGCCATGACCGAGCTTGGTGATGTTGAAGTCGAAGCTTGATGACGTGAAGCGGCGTGACTAAGCGACGCCCACGTAATCGTGAAGTCCGGCCTATCGTCCTATCGATACGGGCAATAGCCTTACTTCCAAGTTTCGACCGGGGGTAGCTCCCAGCTTCAAACGTCCGTCATCCCACGAGACCGAGCCGAACGGTAGGGCTGTGCCAGCCTGGAAGCCAGTTCGCCACTCATACGATTGCCATCCTGGAGCGAGTCGTGTCCGACATACGCAAGAGCTTACGCTTTGTTCTACGCCGCACAGCACAGACACACGGGGGCCTAGGCCATTTACGACATCCCACTTTCTGCTTTGCGACATCATCTACGAGCTGCAGCTCGGCAGCGGACGTTGTACCGATTTCGGGTTGTATAATAGCTTAGGACAGTGCATAACTATCTCCAAACCTGGTGCCGCCGACTTCTTTACATCCACCGTTCATCGAATCCGCAGCACCAGCCAACATCTCCTCTCGCGCCGTCATCAATACATCGAACACTACAATACCCGCCTTTTGCCGTCAGACCACACCACGCATTCAAGTTCCGTCGCATTTGTGGCTCGCGTTACATGCCTAAGTAGAAATCGTCTACGGGATACGGTATATAGACCACGGGCTTGAGCCGCCGCACCACAGCTGGAGAGGACACACTGGTCACCAACCTCGACCATGGGTACCCGATATGACTTGAGGTCCCAAGTGGACGAAAGTCCGACCTCGTATGCGGCCCTGCCCAACACCACAACCACGGGTTTCGTCCCATGCAACATGACTGCTCTAAAGTCCAAGATAGGACCTCATAGAGAGGTGCAAGGTAGGGTTAGGCCGTCCAAGGGCGGCAGTGCATGTTGCTAATAGTCGATTAGGGTGCCATCCTAGTAGATGGATCTACGAGCTGATTCACAACAACTTTACTGTTTGTGATTTGTTTGACCGTGCACGCAATGCCGTGCTTGAGTCACACTACACCTGGGATCACCCCCACAAACTCGTCATTAATGGCAATCAAAGCTTTAGCTCCCCCTCGCAACAGGTACTCTCGTCCGTGTGTCTGGACTGCAAGTACCATTTTGTCTTCAGAATAGACTCGGATGAAGCCCATAGCGACTCACTTTGTAATCCGAACCACTCCACGTGGCCTCTGCCAGACAACGTCTTTCCCTGGCACAACCTCGTATGGGTATCCTCGGAGTCTGAGACCAAACGGACCGCTCAGCAGCACAAGTACTACCCTCTCCTCGCGACGGAGAGCTTTGTCTGTTCTGCCCATCCATGCACTTTTGAGCTTCGTCTCGAGATTTCGGAGCCTCGCCTTAGTTCGGCTCACATACAGCTTCTACTCGACCGTGAAGCCATCTGCGAAGCGCTCGCGCAGGCCAAGGAGAGAGACCCCGCTAAGTACGAGGGTGTGACAGATGACTGGGCCTATGAAGCACCGCTTAACCTCAACACATACGTGAAGAACCAGCTCGAGTCGACTCCTGATAAGGTTAGGAGCATCGCGAAAAGGAACAAGCGCTTCGCGGTCGTCTTCGGGCCTCGGTGCTATTCCCTGTTTCGCCATCTCGAGTTCGAAGAGTTAATTCAAGAGGCTAACGGCCTCGACGAAGGCTCTTTTACTCCTGTAAGCCCGCCGCCAGGGACTGGTCCGTCAGGCACGACCGTAATTGGCACCTATCGCAGCTACCTCGAGGACGTGAGGACGGAAATCCAGTGTCTTATCCACAAAACCAGCCCAGCGAAAGAGCGACCCTCGTTCTGCTCCAACATTCTTCACGAGGCTCTTGGTTGCCACGAAGTCACATTGTTAGGTAGCAGCGTCTCAGCTTTGGCAGAGACTGATCGCTACAAACTGCTCGGCGTTTTGCCAACGCAAACGCGAGAAATCATCGTCAACGCATACAAACGGCAGTGGGATCTTATCCCCACCCGACGAAGAAATCTCGTCGACAGTCTGATTGCTATCGCCAACGACACCGGAGACGAGGCGCTTTCCGACTACGCCATGATGCAATCCTCAGTCTTCGATAGCCAGACCCAGCAAACAGGCATGGATGACGACTATGATGTTGCCGCGGACGCTCTCACCTTTCTTGGCCTTTCTCCACCAAACAACTACTCCGCTGATGCCACAATCGAGGCTTTCAGGCGCAAGGTTGTCAAGGATCCCTCGCAAGTGAGTACCGCTCGGTCGATGCTGGAATACCTTGCAAAAGCATCGACAGACGACATGTACCAAGCCAGGCTCATTACCGCTATGGATTTCAAGATGACGGAGTTGGAAGCCTTGACCATCTTGGGGTTGAACGTCAACGGCTTGCAACTGGGAGCCCGTGAGAACGAAGCTTACGATGCAATTGGGGATAAGGTAGGTCCAACTTCGCCTGTTGGTCAGCTTGGAGAGTGTTGCATCAAGCGCTGATCCAGTCAACAGCTCGCGCAAAGCCAAGATGATGATCAACGTCGGCTTTACCTGGAGGCTTTGCGGGTCGTTAATGAAGCGTTCATCGTTTCGACACGACTCACCAAATACGCAGACGACGCGCGGCAGGAGCTTGGGCTCGCGGCCGACACATCAAATACCTCAGCAGTTGACTTCTCCCTTCCAATAGGATTGGACAACATTGGCAACACTTGTTACCTGAACAGTCTTCTGCAGTATTTGTTCACGGTGAAGCCTATTCGGGACATTGTTCTCAACTACGACGACGTCAAGCTCGACCTTACCGATGAAAGTATTCAGGCACGCCGCATTGGCGGTAATAAAATGGAGATGGATCGTGGTGAAGCGGTCGTTGCGCAAGCCTGTAAGTTGTGTAGAGAGGATTAACAAATAGATGCGTAACTAACGTGGGGAAATAGTCGTTCAGGAATTGGCCACCCTCTTCAAGGACCTGCAATCCTCCGAAAGCAGAACCTCTAGACCTTCGCAGCGTCTAGCCAATGCCGTACTGTTGTCGACCCATACGCTCCTCCATGAGTCGAAACAACCAACAGAGCGCACAACAACGCCAAACCCACCACCTCTTCCCGCAAGGACGCCACCATCTGCACCACCTCAGACTCAACGTGAAGGCGAGGTGGTTCATGTCAAAGTAACAAACATACCCGATTCAGCTGAGACACGAAGTAATGCTAGCTCTCAGTTGACTCTTGTGGGATCGAGTGGATCTCGAGCAGACGACGACACGCCCACGCAAGACAAGAGTATCGATGAGATGGGTGCCGGTGAGAATCGCATTTCTTCATCGGCATCCAAAGCAGAGACAAACGGCGACGTTCTCATGGAAGATGCGGGTGACGCAAACTCTGATAGTGATCCGCCACCGCTCGTTGACGTCCAAGAAGGCACTACGGAAGTTATCACCTTGGACGAGCCTGATGTGCCAGAAACGGTAGACCAGAAGGTACTCAATGCTCTAGAGCACCAGAAGAGATCCTCGGGAACAGACCAGCAAGATGTTGAAGAGGTCATTGGAAGCATTCTCAACCGGCTTCAGGCTGCCATCCGACCTACTTCTGTGGACCAAGAAACCGGCATTCAGTCGGAGAAGATCATGGAGACATTCTTCGTAACTACGATCAATTATACCCGAAAGTTCGATCAGAAGGATTATCAACACGAGATCAGCTATGATAGATGCATAACGGCGTTCCCTGCAGCCGAAGGAGAATGCACGCTTTACCAAGCACTGGATCGAAACTTTCACCAACAGATCTTGGATGACAGCAAGTTGACACGATATACCGCCATCAGATCGTTGCCTCCCGTCTTGCATGTCTTGATACAGCGTTCGCAGTCTCTGGGCAGCAAGAACGGCAATCCGGTTTCGATCCCAGCATTGCTACACCTGGACAAGTATATGGACGTTCCACACGACTCTCCTGAATTCCGTCTCAAGGTGGAGGATTGGATGCTTACAGAACGAGCCGATGATCTTAAGACAATATTGGCCAACATCAACTCCGAGGATCTGGACCTTACACAATGGCAGGAACCTACCGCGACCACCAACCCTAGTTTTATGGATATTGAGGAAGACGAATCAAATGACACGGCTGTCACTGAGGACTGGGACTTTGATGGACCGGTTGAGGAAGACTTCGTTGTTGTCAAGGCTCGAGAGAATCCGCCGGCGCCCGCGGAGAAAGTAGCCCCGCCAGTAGGAATGCAGGAAACTCGGGAACGAATACGCCGAATGATCAAGGATGAACTGAAGGAGCGCGAGATGAGGCTCGATGAGCTTCTGACCGAGCAAACCAAGGTTGCCTATCGTCTCCATGCCGTCATCTGCCATAGTGGACATTTGACCTCGGGACATTACTGGGTGTGGATCTATGATTTTGAGGATGATGTTTGGCGGAAGTATAACGACGCATCGGTGACTGTCAATAATGACACGACGGATCTTCTTAACAAGCTCAGCAGCAGCGGTGAGCCGTACTACCTGTGTTACATAAGGGATGACGAAAACAAGCTTGACTATGTCAACATCCCCAGACGCCAAGCGTCCCAGCCCGAGGTGATGGAAGTTGATAACAAGCAAGAGGATTTGAAACCGGTCAGTGTCGAAGACGTCACGATGGAACAAGCGGAGGATAGCCTGGTTTAGTGGAAGGAGGCGTACTGCTCGGGCATGGTTGCGAGATGCTGAGCACCTGGGACTTGTGATATAGGGTTTGGGTGGAGGTGTCCTGGGATGCAGTATCAATATCAATGCGGTTGTGGCTCGTAGGGAGGCTGGGACAAGGCATGGATAGTTAGCAGCGGCGCTTTTTTCAGCTGCCTGGCGTTCATAAGGAAGGTTGCCATCGTTTATACCCACAACATATTGATGAGCTCATGCTAGAGTGGTCTCTGTCTTATTGAATGCATTCAGGCACACCATTGCACGGCTGATCGTAAGACGCTTTGCCGCACGAAACCGGATGCTGAAACTGATTTGGGCGGTAATTCTGTTGGAGAGTTTGCGGTTCATGATTTCACAATGCTGGGTAGACCTCCCTGTCAATAATGTACTGCTACCTACCCTTGAACACTGGTTTACGCTTTTCTGAAAATGCCTTGAGTGCCTCGTCTCGATCCTCCGTAGCCACCACCCTTTCATACATGCTATTTTCCGTCTTCTGACTCGGCTCAGCGACAGCCTGCAAAGCCGCCCTCACCGCCACGGGCCCCCCCTCGCAAATCTCCTGCGCCAGCCTCACGGCCTCGGCCAGCGCCGCCCTCCTCGCCGTGGCAAGAAACTCGACACCCCCCTCGGGCTCATTCTCCGCCGGCAGGACCTCGACAAGGCGGTCCGCGATGCCCAGGAAGTAGGCCTCAGGGGCGGCGACGCGGCGGCCGGTGATAATGAGGTCGCGGGCGCGGGCGCGGCCGATGAGCGAGGGGAGGCGGTGGGTGCCGCCAGCGCCAGGGATGATGCCGAGGCGGGTCTCGGGCAGGCCGACGGTGGCGTTGGAGGAGAGCACGCGAAAGTGCGTAGAGAGGGCCAGCTCGAGGCCGCCGCCGAGGGCGATGGAGGAGATGGCGGAGATGGTGGGGATGGGGAGGGATGAGAGGGAAGTAAAGGTGTCGCGGAGGTTGAAGAGGAAGTCGGCGGTCCTATACACGATCAACATCACAATTCCGGGCCAATCGCACGTTGCCTGCGACTTACTCTTGTTGCGTGAAGCCCCTCCTCTCCTTCAAATCCGCTCCCGCGCAGAAACAAGTATCGACCGCGCTCGCGAGCACCAGCGCCCTGGTGTGACCCTTCTCGTCCAAGCCCGCGGCGCCGCCGAACCTACCAGGCAGCGGCTTCTCGCGCCCATCGGGCGCATATTGCGCGTGGACGTCGTCGACCTCGGCCCGCAGCGCCGAGAGCAGGGCCTTGGAGATAGCGTTGCGCGCCGCGGGGCGGTTCAGCTCGAGGACGCGGATGTGGCCCGAGCCCGTGGCGGGGAGGTTGGTGGTGCGGATGAGGGGCCCGGCGGCGGAGGAGTAGAGGCGTTGCGAGACGCGGGGAAGCCACAGTGGGAGGGAGCGTATACGGGGGGGCATTGTGACGAGGGGAATTGACGCAGTTTGAAGAGTGCTGGCAGGGTGAAGGACGAGCTTGAGACGGGCAGTGTCGAGGTTGTAGATTTGGCTCGGCTTTGGTGGGAGTGACGTCTTGGCTCGGCTTGCGTCGGGAGATGGATTTGGCAGATGCACATACCGGGTATTGACAGAATCACAGCAACAGAAATATTGGCATGAAGCTCCGAAACAATTCTGGTTTTTTTTTTTTTTTGTTTTTTTTTCCCCCGTGAATCAGGCTTATAGGAATAGATAGTTCATTATTTTCAATACATGTCATTCAAATCATGATATGCTTTATTGGAGAGGTGGCCGCTGCTAGAGTATAGATACATCATACCATAATGTACATGCCTCAGTTCCTATTCCGAGGAGAATCATCGTATCTATTCGGGGCGTAATCGTACACTGTATTCTCTCTGTCCTTTAGAAAATTCTCTACTCGCTCGTCCCGGTTCATCCCAGCCGTCATCATATTGCTCCGCCGCAGCTCCTCGGCAATCTGGCCATGGTGACGGGCCTTGTACTCGACGTACTTTTCGCCATTGGTCTCGGCACGGTACATCTGGACAAAGGCGCCGACCATGCACAGGGCGACGACGAGCGTCGCAAACATGCCGTTGGACATGTAGGCGGGCTGCTGGGGGGCGCGGCCGTCGCGGCGCTCGTACCAGCGCTCCCAGTCCTCCCAGGTAGCGTTGCCGGCCGGGTTGTTTGCGCGGTCGCGCCAGGCATGGTCGTTGTAGCGCATGGAGTCGTGGATGGAGGGGGGCCGGCCGGCGGTCCAGCCGACGCCGTGGGTGTCGTAGAGGCTGCGCTTGACGGGGTCGCTGAGCAGGTCGTGGGCGGCGACGATGAGGCGGTAGCGGTCGACGCGGGTGGCGTGGGGGATGTGGGCGAGGGCGGTGCTGTGGTCGTGCTTGTCCGGGTGGTAGAGCTTGACGAGCTCGTGGAAGCGCCGCTTGCTGTAGGGCTCGCCGCGCTTGATCTCAAGGATCTCGTAGGGGGTGGGCTCGGGCGACGGGGGCCAGTGCGGCACTTTTTCGTGTGCCGTCGCGAAGCTCCGTCGGTCCGAGAATGTGCATGGTGACGACGACGACGGAGAAGAAGAAGAAGAAGAAGAAGAAGAAGAAGACGGTAGAGGGGACGAGGAGGAGGATACGGCAGGAAGCGTGCGTGTGCGGCGCAACGATGTCCGGATGACGGCGCCGGCGGACGACGAAGCCACCGGCGATAGGGCGCTACGGCAGCTAGGGCAGACCGCTCGAGCGGCCCTCTTGAGGATCATGGTTCAGTAAACCTCAACAGCAAGCATTCACCGAGGAGGACGGCACGCGAGCCCAGCTTGTCGTGTGAACTGGGGGTCGTCGGGATGAGGAGCAGATTGGTGGGCGGTGGAGCACAAATGGTGACGAATTGGACCGTCTGCGAACCCTGGCAGGGTATCTCCACACCATTGGTCCGATCTATCCGTGCCGTTGGCCGTATCGATAACCGGCAGCAGACCCCCGAACACCGCGGGCATCTCCACCATGGGAAAAAAAGAAAAAGCTGAGCGTGTCTCTAGCACAGAAACATCCGACGATCTTTTGTTTTTGTCCTATTTCCCCCCAAAGCCATGTGGAGTTGGCTGTGGACTTTAGCACAAGCTGACCAAACCTCTCGCACAAACGGCCCATTGTGGAATTCCACCAGTTCAGCCGCGGCTCCGGCAAACAGTCTCGGCTGTTGTGATGCTTGAGGCCGACGGCAGTGCCCATCCCCACAGCACTTTCGTCATGGCCCGGCGCCGCGTCGACCAGATGTGATTCCCAAGAGCGCTCACCAGTTCCGCTGGTCCTAGCTTGAACCTGGTCCGTGGAGAAGCTTTTTTGAAAAAATTTGATTATTTTTCGGCACTCAAAGGCTAGGCGGAAAAGCTTAGGTTTGAGCGTAAGACCCTCCAAGTTGGTGACTACGATGCCGGGGTTAAGCTTGATGTGAAGCAGCTATGCTGCGGCGGTTATTTCCGTAAATGCTCATCTACCAATGCTGGATTCAAACTGCCGTGTTGGAGCTGAAGTTGATACTGTCTGTGTCCTGATTAGGACTGTCTCGATGATCGAACAGAGCCACAGTCCTACAGAGGGAACCTCCGCGCCGGGCTGGGTACAAACCCCCCCCCCCCTTTTGCTCCCATCACGATGTTGCAGTCCTGCAGATCAGCCACCGACCATCTGACATCTCGACATACGTACTTGCCCCTGCCATCTCACGTCCACCGCTCCCTCCTCACTCGCCATTCGCCCAGAGTATACGCCGTTGCCGTTCTGCTGCCGTTTAGCCCCAGGGGGGGGGCGCAACCCTCCCGGCGAACATGCTTTCATGATGATGACTGCGACTTCCACTCACGACGTAATTCAGGCCCCCCCCGGTCCACCGTCATTGGACGATCCGCCCAGCTTGTCGCCCGGCGGCGGCTCTGCGCCCCTCCTTTAGTGCCGAGTCCGGCTCGCCCGGCACGCCTCGCGCACCTCGCACCACCAATAACACGCTCACCCACCGTACGATGTTTCGTCTGGTTTTCTCTTTTTGGGAGATTTTGTCGACGTTCGGGCCTCACGTGGCTGGTGTTAGCTCTCCCTCTCCAAGGTCGATCATATTTTGTCCCCGCGATGTCATAGTGGCCATTCCGGGGCAGGAGACCAACGAGTTGGGGCTTGGGGTAGCTTCGAGGGTGCTCCAGACTGCCCATCCTTTGCTCCGGGGCGGTGGTGGATGAGGTAGAATTGAGTTTGCTAATATAAACTGGCTCTCCTTCTTCTGCCGTGCTGCTCCCGTCCAATTCCAGTCATTCTCCTCTCCCTCTACATCCCTTCCCACAGAGAGGTTGCTCGTAAACAAAAATAATAACCCAGATACATCAACATGGCGTCTACGGGTATCCCTTCAAGTAACGGCAACGGCGCTGCCCATGCGCATTACACAAATGGCCAGGACTATGCTAGCGATGGTCAATACGAGAACGGTGCCAACTACCACAACGGCAACGGGTATGCCAACGGCAACGGATATATCCATGCCCATCAGCAGTCTCATGGCCTCAAGGCCCATCAGAGCACAGTCTCGCAGGTCTACAACCCGCAATTCTTCAAGTTCGCCAACCCGGGTCCCCTTGGCCTCATCAGCTTCGCTCTCACCACCCTCGTCCTCGGTCTGTTCCAATGTGGTGCCGGGTATGTACAACTACTCTTCAGCCTCCGCGGACCGTAATCAACGAATTATTGCTAACTACTCTGCTAAAGACTCCCTGGCTCGAATCCCTTCGGCGGCGTAGGCCCTGACCAGGCCGTCTTTGGTCTGGCCGTCTTTTTCGGTGGCACGGCCCAGTTCATCGCAGGCCTCCTCGAGTTCCGCGTGGGCAACACCTTTGGTACCACCGTCCACTGCTCCTATGGCGCCTTCTGGCTGGCCTTTGCCATGTTCCTCGTCCCGTCGCTCGGTATCAGAGAAGCCTACGCCGGCAACGACGCTGCCTACGACAACGCCGTAGGCATCTTCCTGATCGCCTGGTGCTTCTTGACCATCATCTTCCTTGTCGCCGCTCTACGAACAAACATTGCCATTCTCGTCGTCTTCACCCTCTTGGCCATGGCATTCCTGCTACTCAGCATTGCGCAATTCATTCTTCCCTCTCACCCCACCGCTGCCCTCAGGGTCAATCGTGCTGGTGGTGTCTTTGCGGTTTTGGATGCGCTCGCGGCGTTTTATGCAGGAGCTGCTGGTCTCATGACCGAGGATACCACTTGGGTCAGATTTCCTCTGGGCGAGCTTCCTCACACGCCGCGCAGGCAGAGAACTCGCGATACTGAGATGGCTAAAGGCTCGAGCAACTAAGTCAAGAAGGATGGTGTCGTCGTTTCATTAGCACCAAGAAAGATTTTATATGGATGAAGTTTTTGGCATAAGCAAGACCTTTGACTCTCTGGTTTCGAAGTATATAATATCCAAGTACACTCAGGAAAATGTATGTATACTAGTAAAAGGTTTCACGTTACTTTCCGATCAATAAGGTGTATCATTGGTAAAAAACTTCGCTTTCAGGAAGATTGATTTGCGTGATCAGTTGAAGTTTAATATCAATTAACGCCTTATCAGACTAATGCATGTCCTGGACCCATTTATCATTACAGCGACAACAAGTGGTATACAGTTGAGAGCTTGCAGCGATCTTGCAGCCTCTTACAAGTTCCTCTTAACCTCCTCGGCGGCTCCCTTGGCAGTGCCCTTGGCCTGCTCGGCAGCGCCCTTGGCCCGGCCCGAGAGCTCGCTGGCCTTGCCGCTGGCCTCGCCCTTCAATTCCTGGGTCTTGCCGCTAGCCTCGCCCTTGAGCTCCTGTGCTTTCGCGGAGGCCTCGTTGGCGTTAACCTCGGCGGAGCTCTTGACCTTTTGCGCGGCAGCAGCTGGATCAACCGTTAGCATTATTCCGGTCGGGTATAGTTTAGAAAGATTGGTAAACGTACACGCCAGGTCGATACCCTCGACAATCTTGTCGCTGACGGCCCTGTCTACGCTCTTCAGACCATCCTTGACGGTTTCGGTGGCTGTCTTCTGAGCAGCAATTGAGGTGGTGAATGTTCGCGGAGCCTGGACGACAATGGCGCGGGGGATGCTGGCGGCGACGGGGGCCACGCGGCGGGTGAGGGTCGAGGTAAGGAAAGACATGATGATTGATGACTTGGACGTGTTTCGATGGAAAGTGTGAAGTCTGGCTGTATCTTTTTTGCGAGATGTACTGAAATACTTGGGTTGCAAGCACACACAACAGCTTGCAGGTGTTATAAGGCGTTGGACCTCGTCATGATGTCATAGTGAGCTAGAGCTATGGCGGGGCAAAACCTCCTCGCGAGACCGCACGTGCAAACAGCCTACCTTGATGACGCAGAAGCTGCCCCTAAGTCACTGTCGTCAGGCCCAAATCGAGATTATCCGTGGGCAATCGGGTCTGTACTGTGGCTTAAGGTTCCCGTGTGCATGGAATGAGCGCTTCATGACGCAATGTAAATGCTTTCACATGTTTCCTGTCAAATCGGTTCCCCCTTGAATCCAGGGTCCACACCAATCACACAGGGCGGAGCAGCTGCATCGACTATGAAAGTAGTTATGAGGAATCCTGTCGATGCATGAACCCGCAGCGGCAAGGGGTTCCGCTAGCTCACTGCTTAAAGACGACATGCTTCCGTAAACCAGACCTGCCCTGGCTCCCTCGTACACAGGACCGTCGTCGCACTCTGTCGCTAGATCTCTAGCCAAACGCCGCGGCGATGACGGCCATGGCCACCAGATACACCCCAAGGCCAATGCCCCAATCCAACACGCCGCGGCCGTCCGCAAGCTGCCTGAGCGACCCGGACTGCACCAGCAGAGTCACGGCTCCCGATCCAACAAGCAAAACCACCGTCATACGGGCGACAAAGGAGGGTATCACGGCAAAAGTAATGATCGGGGCTAGAATGGCTGTAAATACGGCGACGACAATGTGTCCAAGCGTGCCGAGTTCGACCATTTCGCGAGGGCCCGGCGGTTGGGCCCCCTTGGTGTCGACAGCGTCGGAAACCTGCCTCCCAGGTGGGAATCCTGCTTGGGGCTGGGTATTCTGGTGTATCATCATCGGAGCCCCATTGTCGTTGGTAACATCCGGCCATTCTTGCTGCAACGCGACAAGGTCGTCGACGGCATCAAGGAACATGGCCTCTTCCTCAACCACCGGCCGAGCTGCCGCCAGCCACGTCCTGTATTCGTGAATATCGCCTTGTGCCGGCGGCGGCAGGGCGAGCGTTTCCTTGAAAGAAGCAAGGACCTTGTCTTCTGCGGTTAGTGGACTGTTCACTTGACAACGAGAATCACGTACTATACTGGTCAAGCTTGAAACCGACCTGACCCAAGATTTCCGTCTTCTGGATGAATAGGTCGGGGGCGTTCCTCTCGTGCCGCAGAGAAGCTGGGTGGAACCCTCCTGGAAATTGACGGTTATGCCCTTCTCTCACGTCTAACATGTGCAGCTGGTCTTCCAGGTCAACGATTTCGTCTTGGAGGCGCAGCAGCAAGCGGTGGTTGAGGGATGCGAAACGGCGGTATATGGGTTTAATGGGTGGTCCTCCGATTGTACCGGCGAGCTTGGCTGCTAGCAGCTCATACCCGCTCAATGGGGCACGGTCCGGTCGCATGCCGATTGGCGATTGGAACTGTGTCTGTAGAAAGGGCGGTCCTGGATGCATGTGCATCATCGGTTGTGGTCCATCCGGGAACATCGGCGGGCCACCATGAGGATGCGGAGCGCCCTCGGGTCGCAAACTCATTGGCGATCCGCCAGCTGGGCCATTGCTCCAACTCTGGTTGGCCCAGCTCTGACCGGTAGGGGAGAATCCTTCTGGAGGGTAATTGTCGTGTTGGAAGCCGCCTGGAGGCGGTAAGTGCGCGCTCATGTGCGGTCGCAGCTGATCTCCGTGACTGTCCCTTCTTAGGTGAGTACCTGGCGAAGCTCTTCCAGGGATGGGCGGCGACCGTAACTCAATGAACGGCGCGCCCAACCCGTGCTCCTGAAATGGCGAGTTGTTTCGATCCGGCATCGCATAGTCAATAGCCTTGTGTCGTTCTTCCGGCATGGGCTCTCGGCTGATACTCATGCTGCGTCCGTTGGCCATGGCCCTTCTCATCCTTCTTCTTTCACCCACAGCTCGGGTAGCGGGCGACGGCGAGGATCGGGGTGAAGGCAATGTATGCTGGCCGTGGTCGCCGTGGCGAAGATTCGTGGCTCGCCGGGTGTCAAGGGTCATGGAGTTTGACGAGGCAGCGCTCAGCGGAGGCAGTTCTGGGTCGGCTTCATCGCTTACATGGGCTTGGAGCGATCGCCCCAGCGCTGTGTCTATACTGGGGTTGGCTTCATCCGATGCCATCCTTGCCGGGGACAGGCCTTAGGGCCACAAAACCTCAACAACTCCGTGCGGGTAAGGAAGTAGCCTGATTGACCCTTGGGTTGCGGGTACGATTCGTGCTCCCGTTCGTCGCGTAGGTGTCAGTCAGTCAGTCAATGGATGAATATCAATCGTCGGCTTTTCTCATCAAGATTCACTATTGTGCGCAGCATCAAAGGTTGGGGACTTCACTAGTTTGAATGACAGGCGGCTGGGCCGAGACGATAAAGGTAAGGATGGTGCCGATGGAATGTCGCCTCCATGTTGATATAAGAGTATCAAGTGTACGTGTCTTGTGGTAAGGAGGCAAACATCTTCCGTGGAAGGGAGGGAGGGAGGGAGGGCAGGGCAGGGCATAAGAATGACGAAAATGTTTAGCACGCCCTGGCCCTGGTCATGCTGGCCGGTTTGCGCAATACAGCAGTGATAGGGATTGGACGAGCCATTTGTTCGACGACATTGCCTGGGCGGGATGCTTCTTCAGCACCGCACGCCTCGTACGTAGGTAGGTACGTAGTTTAGCCGTATACATGCTTCGTGGCCGCCCACATCCCGGATGGTGGTGGGCACAAATGTCTGCTGTTGGTGCCCAAACGAGGATGGATGGATGCTCACCCGGGATTCCGTGCTTGGGCACCATCTTGTCCGTGTGTGTGTGACTGGCAGACGGACTTTGACTCATGGACTGCCAGAGCACCTAGACGGATGTGTTGCGACTTTCCAAGCTGGGTATCACAGGGTTCGTGGGTCAGCATAATTTCAGCTGCATAATACGGAGTACGGAGGGAAAGATTCCTATCCCTCGGCAAGTCTGCGCACGGAAGCATGTAGGTAGGAGGAGCTTGCCCTGGGGCTTGTCGGCCAGTGGTCGTGGATCTATCTAGCGGGCCGACCCAGTGTTCCGGCCCCTGGCTACCTACTGACGCTCCACTAGAGCTTTTTCCTCGCGTGCTCGGTGAATCGTCAACCTCGAGCTGCCGCCAATCTTGCTTCGAAGCCACTCTTCGACCTTCTTCCTGCGCGACACGGCGGGGACCACGACAAAGCCTGCCTAAGCGCGCAGCAGATACTGGCCGGCACCTCGTGGGGGGTGATATCCTGCACGTTGCTGCGTTTTGCCCCGCTCAAGCGCAGCTCTGCCCCCGAGGCATCGCCCGACCAATACACGCACGACACACTACGGCTGGCATCGATATTGCACTTGCGCCCACAGCGGATCGCCATACAGGCATACGGACCTGTTCGCGAGCAAAGAATTTCCTGGCATGCGAACCATCTGCGGCTCTCTATTAGCGTCTTACCAGACCCGGATTCCGCAAGCTTTCCTTCACCCTGCTCTACCAATCCCCACCGACGCACCATGAGGCGCATACCGATCACGGACCTGAGCAGATACTTGCTTGAGGGACGTCTCCATGCAACAGGATGTGTGGCGGGGCTCGGTGCTGTGTCACCCGTCCTTCCGACCACGCAGGCCTTCGGGCCACGTCGAGCCAGGTTGCTCCACACTGCACAGGTTGCGCCGGCTACGTCGCCGGTGGCCCCGGCCGTGCCCCTCCGCAAGAGATTGAAGGATGAGGCCAAGCTGGCGAAGAAGAAGGGCCAGAAGACGAAGAGTGACTCACAGACGGTTGACGGCTGGGAGCTCACCGTCGGCATCGAGATTCATGCCCAGCTCAACACATCCCGGAAGCTGTTCTCGCCTGCTGTGACCTCGTTCAACGACGAGCCGAATAGTCACGTTACCCCATTTGATCTATCCATGCCGGGGAGCCATCCTCTGCTTCAGAAAGAAGTCTTGGTCCCGGCTCTCCGTGCGGCACTGGCGCTTGATTGCGGCGTTGAGCGGCTCAGCAGGTTTGACAGGAAGCATTACTTCTGGTGGGATCAGCCGTCTGGGTACCAGATCACCCAGTACTATCAGCCATTTGCCAAGAATGGACGACTTACTCTCCTTGCCCGTGACGGCATATCACCGCAGGACGGCGAGTCCGTGTCGGTGAGGATAAAGCAGGTCCAACTTGAGCAGGATACGGCCAAGACGTTGGCGCAGCCGGATAATGTCAACTGGCTAGATTTCAACCGTGTCGGTGCACCGTTGATTGAGATTATCACCGAGCCGGACATACATCATCCCAGAACCGCTGCCGTGTTTGTCCGTAAGATACAACTTCTGCTGAACACGGTTGACGCTTGTGTCTCCGGGATGGAGACGGGCGGTTTGAGGGCTGATGTGAATGTTTCTGTTCGAAGAACCGGGGATCCCGCCCTGCCTCTTGGCACCAGGACCGAGATCAAGAACCTAAGCACTATCAAAGCAGTCGAGGATGCTATCATTGCTGAACGAGATCGCCAGATCCGTGAGCTCGAAGCCGGTAGGAAAATTGCCGGAGAGACCCGTGGGTGGACGATTGGCTCCAAAGAAACCCGACGCCTGCGTGGGAAGGAGGGTGAAGTCGACTACCGATACATGCCGGATCCCGACATTGCACCACTTGTGATCGGTAACGATGTGGTGAACTACCTGCGCAGTTCTCTTGCTGTGCTGCCCGACGCCGAGCTGGATCACCTGATCAATTATTTCGGCCTGACGCCGAAGGATGCCGTGTCCCTCATCACCCTCGACGACGGACATCGGGTGCAATATTTTTACAGAGTTCTCGACCTCATCAAGGACGAGATGGCCATTGCTGGGACCTCGGGAGATCTGAAAAGCTACGCAGGGCTCACGGGCAATTGGATCATCCACGAACTCGGGCGCCTGACCACCTACAAGGCCGGTCCCATGGCGACAGGAGAGCTGACGTTCACGCCGGATGGTGAATGCGACCAGGTTCCAAGCTCAGACTTGGCGCAGCTACTCTTCCGCCTATCCCTGAAGCAGATCACCGGCAAGGTTGCCAAGGAGCTGCTGCTCGCAATTTTCTTGGGGAACATCGACGGAGGTGTGCTCGCTGCCATCGAGGCCAATGATTTGTGGTTCAAAGAGCTTTCCGAGGACGAGTATGAGGCTCTTGCGAATGAGGTGGTTGAGCTGGAGGGTAGCACGGTGCAGCATTTTGTCAAATACAAGGAGTATCCGCAGGGGAAGCTCATGTTTCTCGTTGGGAGGATGATGCGTCTTGGGCCGGCGGAGCGGATTGACCCAAGTAATGCGGAGAGGGTCATGAAGGAGCGGCTTAGAGGAGTGCGTGCATCGTCGTGAGGTTGATGATAATCTTCTGTACGATAGCCAAGATGTGCCATGTAGGCCTGTGTTTGCTTGGCACCGTGACATTCTGTTTCTTTTTATAGGCTGTTTGTTACCATGCCTGTACGATCTTGTATTACAATATATGTAGTCTATTCGTGTTCATTCGAGACTTGGATTCTGAGGTATGGGCTTCAACTTTGGGGAATGGCAGGGCCACGTCACATAGCCTACTAGCGTTTGACAAGGAATATATGAGGTAGGACTTACCTGCCTGCAATCCAAGCACGCAGGGTCAATTGGTTCCTTCATCCAAGTCATGGTAAACTCCAAATCATCCTAGCCATTCTGCAGCTAAAAGGATGGCTAGCATCGACTTCCTGCCCGGACAATTACATGGACTGGGGTCATGGTGGCATTGTGGTTCGCAACAAGGCAGCCAGGCAACCGTACACAGCCCCCTCTCCAACCCGGACGCCTTGCACATAAAGCCTGCATTACTGCTGACGGCCACCCACACGTCAGTCTAGGACGCAAGGAAATTTCTGCCACGTTGTCTGCCTCATTTTTCTTTTATCTCGTCCTTGTTCTCGTGCCGTCACGAATTCGGAGGGTTGGGTTTGCAAGTTTGTTTTAAACGTGCGCTAGACGATAAGCTTACGGGCGCCTGCGCGAATGGCGCTGCAGAAATCCGGTACGCGGCCGAGGCGCGGCCCCACCTGCCACGGACGGGCTGCCCGCGCCTCCCCGCCATGGCCAGACGCGCTCGCCTTGCCCGACGACGACCCCGTCCGCTACTTCCTCAGTCACGAAGCGCACTCGGGGATGCCCAAATGGCCCTCGACGTCGCACTACCTGCAGACGTGCTCCATCCCGGCTGACGTACACGACTACTGCCATGTCGTCGACCCGAGCCATGCTTCCTCCGTCCCGTCATACCTTTCCGACCCTCGTGCCAACCGATCCAGGGCCCCGAGCACCGACAGCTTCGACACGCGGGCGTCTTCTCCCCCGGGCTCGCTGCTGTCCCCCGTCCAGACTGACCGCAGCGACGCCATGGCCTCTGTCAGGCACCCGTCCAGGGGGCCCAGTCCTCTCGGCCGCACCAGCCTTCATCCAGAACAGGGTCGCCAAGCCCCGCTGCTTTGTCTCGGGCCGCAGTGTGACCAGAAATTCAAGTCGGAGCAGGAGCTCAAGACGCACGTTGAGACGGTCCACAAGCACTCCTGTAGCTGGGCTGGCTGTGACCAACCCAGCTTTCCCTCCCGTGACCGGCTGGTGTGGCATGTCAACGTCGAGCATCTGCTGGTGTGCCCGGTTTCTGGGTGCACGGAGGCGCCATCATTTGAAAGCGCTCGCATGCTGCGCTCGCATATTGCTGTTGCTCATCCAGAAGCTGGGAGTGGTCATGTTAAGGAGTGGATGCTAACGCCTTCTGTTTCCATTGAGCCTGCTACAACACCAAGGATAGAAAACATAGTTCCAAAAGAGATGGACAAATCAACTATCAAAGCAGTCAAATCCAAGTCTAGAGGCGAGACTGACCTGGTGAAGCTGACCAAGAGGAAGTGCCAAGATCAACTCAGGAGCGCCGTCGAGAAGAAGGTCAAGAAGATCGCCGGTAAGCCACTACCAACAGGCGCTTGCAGACCCGGCACCAGGCCGACGGCATCCCCCCCGTGCATGAAACTGACTTCCGCTCAAGGTACACCGAAAGCCGCAGACAGCCCGACAGACCTTATCCGCAGCCGCGCCGCAAAGTTCATCGAAGCCGCAAGCTTCCCCCTCGTGTTTGAACATGCCCTTCTACCCTTTCTGGCGGAATTGATGCCCAAATGGGCAGGTCCGGGTCATGTGATTAGTGTGGTAAGAGGTAGGACGCCGCAAACGAGGCGCATTTGCATTATGACGAAGAAAGGCATCTCCCGGGCCAGGAAGATCATGATAGCGGGTCATGTCGTCGACCTGCTTCCCGAGACGTACCGGAACACTGTCACCTTTGTGTTTTCCGTTGGGAAGGTCGAGCGTATGGTTTGGGCTAGGGGCCTGGGCAAGAGTCTACCCGACGACATCTGCGCCGCGAGGAACCCGTACTACTTTCACGTTCCATGTATGGGAGACAGCGTTGGTATTCCGGCTTTGGGGGATTGCAAGGAGAGCACCGCTACACTGGGCCCATGTCTAGTCATTGGCGGTGCCAGCTACTGGCTAAGCAACTTCCACCCTTTCCTCGAAGCTTACCAAAGCCATGGCTCTATCCATATCGAACACCCTTCTCCGCAGGACCGGTTTCGGTGTATGGAAGAGGCACACGATGCTCTCAACCCAGACGAAGATTTCAGAATCGGCGACCTCGAGGTTACATCTGGCTTGAATCTCAAGACGACTCGCATCTCACATGACCCGTATTGGGAAGACTGCGGCAAGGATCCGCCTCTTGTAGTAATGGATTGGGCACTCACTTCCGCCGATACTCCGCGCGCCAACATGCTCCGTCGTTTCCCTTCGGAGACACAGCCTGTCCTTGAGGAGCCACTTGTGAGGTCTGTATCCGCTATAATTCCAGGAGCGTCAATTATTTCAAGCGGACGGACATCCGGTCATCAGCGCGGCCAGATTTGTGAGGTACCCGCCTACGTCAGCGGCGAAGAGAACGGAACCCAAAAGGCAACACGGGAATGGTACGTTGAGGAAGGGTACCCCTTTGAGAACGAAGAGGCATGGATACGTGGAGGCATTGGCGTTGAGGGCGATAGTGGCGCCGCCATCGTCGATGCTGACACAAACTCCCTCGTTGGCCAGCTCTGGGGCCGCAATGCGTACTGGGGACCGGGCCCACGAATCACCTACTTCACGCCCATTGCAGACATCTTTGACGATATACAGGAGAAGTGTGGGCAGCAGACACGGCCGCAGCTGCCACAGCACCGCGACGAATCCGAGAGGTATGCCGCTTACCCATCCTGCCGGCAGTGTTACGACTTGCGGACGTACTTGGATAGTCGCCGCAGTTCACGACTATCACTTGAGAGTATGATCATGGGTAGGGGAGACGCGGAACAGGACCTGACATTGACGGAGGAAGGCTTCTCGGAGCTGGCTACGCCGCGAGATTTCCCACGATACATGGGCATTGAGGAGACAGGGTCTTCTTTCAACACCATCCTTGATCATTTGCAAATGGCCCCTCATACTCCGGGCTCGCTGGGGATTCCCGAAGTCAAGAGTCCATACGCGACGGCCTTGCTACCCGAGGACCTCTATGAAGCAGAATCTTCGGCGCGCGATGATCATGCTCCAAAGCGACTTGCACCTTGGTCGATGGCTTCTACCATGTTCGCGGTTGAGTCTGGCACCCAGCGAGCCAAGCGGCACAAACGTGGTGAGTGAGTACTCGCTCTGTCTCTCAACCAGGAAAACCGCCCCGAGCCATTTTCCTGGCACGGCCCTCTCTCCTGTTGTGGTTTGCTCGAGAGCCCTTGTTGGCTTCTTTGCGCCTGCGGGCCTGCTCGGTTTCTTTGTCGCCCGTCGGGCCTGCCACATTGCCTCCCCGGCCTCGCCCACGACCACGACCACGACCTCCGCGGCCGCCCCGTCCGCCTCTAATGGAGGATCCTCCTTCTGGGTCGCTGTCCTCGCCTCCGGAGCCGGCAGGGGTTGCGCGCCAGGCTGTACGCTCGATCTGCGCTTGTTCGCCGCCAAACGCGTACTTGGCTTCCATTCGCTTCTTTTGCTGTGGATTCCTGGCTAGCATGACGGCCCAACCTTCGATGGCCTCATCGGTCATGCCCGTCTCGGTGCGCAGGTCGCCTCTCGTCTTGCCGCGTCTGACCTCTGCGTTCCTCTCGAACGTTTTTGTATTCATTTGGTATGCCCTGTACAGCATTTCTTCGATGCCTTCGCTGACGCCATCTGCCTCTTGGTTAGTTGAGTCCACCGTACCGCCCACATCTGCTGCGTCGTAGGTATCGTCACGCTCGTCGTCGTCGGAATCAAAGGCTGCCAGTGCCGACAGAATGGCAGCTTTGTCAGGTGCCGTGGATTTGTCCTGTAGTAGATCATCGGCGGTCTTTTCTGGACGTTTGCCAAACGAGAGCTTGGACGTGTCCATCGCCAAGCGATCAAACTCGTCATCGTCAAAGACGTTACGTCTGCTTGGTAGCTCTAGTGTTGAGCGTGGTTCAAGATCTCTTGGGGGAGGTCCCACTTCATGTGATCTAACGGCGGGTTAGTAATGTCGAATAAGAACTGTCATGATGCGATCAAAACTTACAGTGGCTCGGTGCGATCTGCCGTCGCAAGGTGCTCTGGTAAAGACTCACCCAGGAGGTTGGCTACCACCTGCTCCACGTCATCATCGTACTCGTCCAGACATTTGGATACAAATCCAGCTCCAAGGTCCGGAAAGAGATCCTGTATCTGTGTAATTTGACTCATGCGGTGAACATGAAGCTCTGCATGCGCCTGATCTTGTGTCTCTCGACCTTTGCCCTTGTCAGTTTTCCTTCGCACCAGGCGCTTGGGGCGCACCATGGGTCCTTTCTTGAAGCTCTCCAGTGCCGTAACGCGCTTTTTGAAGTTGCCGTTTGCGGCATCCGCTGCTTCCGCCCTCCGTAGCAATAACCTGAGGATCGGGGTCGATGTGACAAGCTCGGGGACGAGCGAGTCGTTGGCATTCGTCGGGCCCTGCTTATGAGCGTCCGCAGAAGCCTTCAGCGCGTACAACTGATCGCTCAGCATGGCCCATTTCGGCGGATTGGCCTCGGTCAGTCCCACCAGGCTCAGATACATGGTCGTAACGATGACCTTGCGCAGCGGCGGGTTCATGACGCGGAAGCACGTCACCAGGCCATCGAAGAAGTCCGACCCCGCGAGAAACAGGGTGCATGCGTGCGGCGAGGAGTGGAGGAGGTGGTTCAGGCGGGAGAGGGTGGCCTCGACGAGCTTGAGGTCGCCCTTGATGCCGGCGTCGAGATGCGGAATGAGGAGCTTCTTGGCGGACGCAAGGGGGGCCTCGAAGGCCGGGGTGTGCTGGGCGGAGAG
Organism: Stachybotrys chlorohalonatus IBT 40285; assembly: GCA_000732775.1. Classification (NCBI taxonomy): domain Eukaryota; kingdom Fungi; phylum Ascomycota; class Sordariomycetes; order Hypocreales; family Stachybotryaceae; genus Stachybotrys; species Stachybotrys chlorohalonatus. The sequence goes on from KL660818.1 coordinate 174,270, forward strand.
GTGTGCGAGGAGGCTGGCGGCGTGCTTCTTGGGGTAGGCTTTGGCGAGGTCCGTGAGGAAGTCCAAGGTGAGGAGGGGGCGCGGCGGCAGGGCGGTGGTGAAGAGCCGCGAGAGCAGCTGGAAGACGGCTCGCAGCAAGGGCGCGGCCTGGGGGGCCAGCACGCCGGGGCCGGCCGCCGCAACCTCCCTGACAAACGACGTGAGGAACGTCACGAGCGTGGCATCGCCGGCAGCCCGCCTAGCGAGCTCCACGTCGCCGAGGCCGAGCCACGCGCGCGAGAGCGCCAGCCAGGCATCGAGCAGCGAGTGCCACTGCGGCGGGCCGAGATGCTGGCGCCAGTCGGCCGGCGGGAAGGGCGCGAACGGGGGCAGGGCGGCGGCCATGGGAGTGCGTGATGCGGTGGCCGTGTTGTGCCGGAGGCATGGAGGGGGAGTTGGGGAGGAGCGGATCGTGGAGTCGTCGAGGGCATCGTCTTATGTGGAATGCGGTTTGTCGTTGCCCGTCTCATCGCCGGATGATTCATTGCGGCGGCGGGTCAGGCCTTGTGAAAGCCACGGGCGGTGTACTGCAACGGTACTTTGCACGTCCGCCTCCCAAAAGCCCATCCACAAGTCCCCTTTGAGTATCTGCTGCAGAGGCACCGCAGGCCGCTGCCACCGACCCCAAGCCGCCACGAATCGGGACTAGCGCCATCTCCTCGGCAAGCCCTAGCAGCGCAACTCACAAACCCCCACCAAAAAGTTCGCGCAAGAAATAAGCCCATTTTTGGCAGCACCCATCAATTCTCCTCCGACAACCAACCGCACCCTTCATCACTTTGCCGCAACGCAGTTTTCTATTACTCGTTCGAGTCGTGAAGGTCAATCACCATCTAAAACAAAATACCAACAATGTCTTACAACAAGGCTGATAAGGATCTGGGCGAGGCCCCCGTGCGTCTCCCGCCGAATTCCCACATGACAATGCGAAAAGACTAACGTGTCGGTGTTTCTTGTTCGTGGAAATAGAAGGCTCACAAGATCCGCATCACCCTGTCCTCCCGCAAGGTCCAGGTCCTCGAGAAGGTGTGCACCGAGATCGTCGACCGCGCGAAGAACAAGGACCTGCGCGCCAAGGGCCCCGTCCGCCTGCCCACCAAGACCCTCAAGGTCACCACCCGCAAGACCCCCTGCGGTGAGGGCTCCAAGACCTGGGATTGCTTCGAGATGCGCATCCACAAGCGTCTGATTGAGTGCGTGCACCTACTTCTATACACCCTACGCGGCTGGGGTGTTGGACATGAACGTCGTGGGACCGAATTGCTAACCTGTGCTTTAGCCTCAACGCCCCTACCGAGGTCGTCAAGCAGATCATCGTCAACATCGACGCCGGTGTTGAGGTTGAGGTCACCATTGCTGCTTAAGGAAGCAGCAGGCCCGGTGGGAGAAGACAAGAAGGAGGAATTGAATCGGAGTCCTGGTCGGATAGATCCAATACATCCATCACCGGTTCAAACTAAATTGTCTCGGGTTCGTTTGCGTGCACGTGATCTGCAGTATTCTCCCAATTCCTTTATCATGGGGTGCAATAGTCAGCCTCGACGTTGAGCTGCGGCTGGCTCTGCTGTATTCAGCCGTCTTCCCTGAGCATCAAATCTTCATTGAGGTATCAGAGCTACGTCCCTACAACGCCAATCATGTACTCCTAAATGTACAACCCATACGCCCATCACATGCAGCCTCCGTAGTCTCTGGTGTCTAAAAGTCCCAGGTCGTCAAGTCCCGCGGTGGGGGCAGCTCCGGCAACAGGCCGTCGGTAAACTTCCCAGTCTGTGCAAAGGCCGCCCACTGCGCCTTGGACTTCTCGTCGTACTCTTCAGCTGGAAGCTCTGTGTCTCGGGAATACGCAGGCGGTCCGTTGGGAAACCATATCCCGTGCCAGGAACCGTCAAACCCCCTGACTCCAGGCTTGTTGCCCTTGTACACCACCGGTTGGCCCTTGAACATGGTCAAACGACCGTCCATGCCCCTCGAACTATAGCTCTCGATTGGTGGGTGTTGCTTGGTGCTGCCAGGAGGATACGGACCGCTATGACCAGTATTTGCTGGAGCTTGTTGCGGCTGTGCAGGTTGTGCAGGCTGTGTACCGAAAGGATTGGCAGCAGCTTGTTGAAACGGACCCGCTCCGTTGGTTGCTGGAAAGCCACCTCTGGGTTGTTGTTGGCCTTGGAGAGCAGAGAGGTCGCCAGCTTGCTGCTGTGGTTGCCCAAATGGGTTGGTGCTAGCAGTACTGTTCTGGTTCGCCGCAAAGGGACTTGCTGATGAAGTGGCTGCTTGAGCGAAAGGACTAGATGATTGTGCCGGTTGTCCGAATGGACTTGGGCTGGCTTGGGTTTGGTTGCTTTTGTTTCCGAAGGGGCTTTGCGCGTTACTCTGTGGTGCGTTGGCAGATCCAAAGGGGTTCGATGCTGACGCGGCAGCATTGGCACTGTTGTTCGATACGGCGCCAAAGGGACTTGCGTTGGTGGTTGAGGCAGCGCCAAAGGGGCTCGGCGAAACGGTATTGTTTCCAGCAGCACCGAAGGGGTTAGAGGTTGCACCAGCGGGTGATCCGAATGGGTTGGCCGAAGCATTGCTTGGTGCGGCATTCGTGGCAGCTGCGCCGAAAGGACTCGTGGTAGAGTTCGTGGTGGAGGCGAAGGGGTTTGGCTTCTGGCCCAGTTGGCTCGGCTGTCCAAATGCAGTGCCTTGTGAGCCGGGCTGTGACGGTTGGCCGAATGCCGGGGCTCCGGCGGGAGCTTGCGATCCAAGCTGAGAAGGCTGGCCAAACGCCGGCGTTCCGAATGGATTTGGCTTCGCGCCAAGCGTCGAGGGCTGTCCGAACGCCGGCGTTGGCTGGGGCCCTGAGCCGAACGAGGAGTTTCCCTGGGACGGTTGGCCAAAGGGCGATTGTTGTTGCGGATTCAAATTCGACACTGGCTGGGACGGCTGCCCGAAAGAGGGTGCGCCAAAGGGGCTGGCTCTTTGACCCAGGGCGGATGGCTGCCCGAAGGCGCTACCAGGAGCTGAAGCAGGGGCGCCGAATGGATTTGGCGCTGGGGTTCCGAATGGGTTGGCCTGTGTTGAACCAGAGGCAGCCGGCAAAGATCGCTTTCCGACAGCAAACTCTCCAAAGGGAGCTCCTTGGGTTCCCTGGTTGCAGATGTCGATGCGGTTGGGGTGCCGATTCTCTGCATCAAGGACGAACTGAGCTGCTTGGGGCAGGTTGCGCAAAGCATTTTGAATCTGCTCCTCGGCATTGTGATAGAGTTGTTGAGCCTCGTTCAACTAGGACAGGTCAGTTTCATAGCCAAAATGAAGGACGGGGAACGGTCAGGCCAGCACTGACAGCTTGCTGTTCGTTGCCGGCGGTCTTGCCCATCATGTAATGCAGCCTCATCTCCTCGAAGCTCTGCTCCCGCGGGTAACCGCCAAAAAGCTGATCGGGACATCCCCGCCCAGGCGCATACGCCGAGAGTATCCATTGTGGTCTTTCGATTGTGAGATCCTTCTCGAGGGTTTCTAGAGAGATGCTATATTTTTCTTGAGGCTGTGTTAGCGCGCAGCCCGCAAGCCGTATGCTTGAAGGTGCCATACCAAGCCCATTTTGCGCGTTTCCACCACTTGTGAATCGGTTCGAAGTCTGCGGACGAGGACCGCTGTTGCTAGGGTGCTCGAATCGGCAGTTGTCTAGCAAAATTACGTTAGTTTTCTTTGTCCTGTTGGGATGTTTCTGCGAATGGCCCATTGCGAGAATCCACCGTCCACATGCGACGATGGGCGGCTCCGCGATAGATTGGCGTAGAGGACATACTTCCAAATTTGCAATTGCCCTGCTGGAAGAATCTGCACACCGTCATCCTGGAGAGGGGCTGGCGGCACTGCGCGTGGCAGATGAAAAGATTGGAGGGTCGCGCCCGCCTGAACTGCCTCGACCCGAAGTCCTTGGACTTGATGACCTTCTAAATCATGTCGGTTTGAGGGATCCGGGGCTCGAGAAGCGGGAGGCCAGAAGGGTTCTTCGGCGCGGCAGGGGCGTTGTTGTCGAGCAGGTCCGGCAATGAAGCAAAGTGCGGGTTGAGAGAAAGGGAAGCGGCTGGGTTCAGCCTGGTTGATAGCCTCGTGGAGGGACCCTCCATTTTGGGGGCAGGCAAACGCCTGACAAAGCTCGTAGCTCGCGGCGCAGCCAATCAAACGCGCCTGCCGCTTCAACCGCACGCACTTCAATCCGCATTTCTTCTTCAGTCCCAACGCCCTTTCGCAGCGGTCGGGGTCTTGTTATTGTGTGGCATTCGCTGAGAGGACAAGGGTGCCTTGATGGGTATGCTGGACGCGCAGTCAAAGCCCAGAAGCATAAATCAAGAATGTATATTTGTCGCCGACTGCAAGCTAGCCGTACGTCGTCGCGTCTTTGGGGGGGAACCTTTGATGCATAAAGGACCCCGTTAGCTGTGGCTCTCTCCCGTGATACGTCTACGCCAATCGCCGCTGTCAAGTTTTCTGGGTGATTGTCTACACGATCCGGCTCTCTCCACGCCATGTACCAATGCTGTACGACCTTTTCCACTGCGGCCTGCAGCCATCCTAAACCCCCAGCACTCTCCAGCCAGTGAGGTCGTGCTACGAAACGAAAACCTGCTTCCAAGCCAATAGCAATCGTCGGTGAGGCTCAATATGTCGACTGTGAGGTGGTCGATACAGTGGGTTGCTTATGCTGCAGTTAATATGTGCCACTTAAGGCCACGACATCCAGTTGTCCTCCAATAATGAAACTTGGATCATTGATGCAAGCGTGTACTTGATTCTTCCAGCCGTCAAGTGTTGCTATACAACATACTGTGGCTAGGGCAAGATTTCCGTCCCTGGCAGGCAAGTGCAGAGCATATTCCTGTCCAATCTTTAGGACAGCAGCCGCACGGAAGATGAATAAGAAAGCATGGCAATAGGTTGACGGACTCTTTGGAAAGCTCAGAATGTACGATGGGGTCATGGTTGAACAATTTCTTATTTATATTTTTATTTTATTTTTTTGCACTTGAAATCTACTCTAACTACAGTCTCTCGGCCCTCCTAAATTCTACCAACGGACCGTTCTTGGCACTCGTGAAGGTGTCAATCAACTGGAACTCGCTGGCCCGATGCCTACCCCATCCACGGCCCGGTCGCCCCTCGCCCGGATCCTCCACGCCGACCGCCTTGCGCAAATCATACAGGAACACCGTGCGGGCTATCGTCGTCATCATCTCGGCGTACGCCATGCCCTTGCCGATGCACCCACGCGGGCCAACGCTGAAGGGGCAGAAGGCGCTGTGGGCCGTGGCCACGTCCGCCTCGCTCGTCGCGCGGCCCGTGAGCGGGTTCACGGCGCCGCTGAGCCACCGCTCGGGGACGTAGCTGTACGCCGAGGGGAAGTAGGCCTCGTTGTGGTGGATGGCGTAGTGCGGGGTGCCGACGACGGTGCCGGCGGGCAGGGTGTGGCCGTCGACGGTGATGCCGCCGGGGAGGACCTCGCGGGGCAGGATGCCGCCCACGGACGGGGAAAGGCGCATGGCTTCGTCGATGCATGCGCGCAGGTAGTGGCAGGACCCGAGCTCTGCGCCGTGGACAATCTGCTCGACGTCGTTGAACTTGGCGCGCACCTCTTCGGTTGCTCTCTGCAGAGCGTGCTGGTTGCGGACGAGGTAGAAGAGCGTGGCGGCCATGGCTGTGGACGTGGTGTCTGATCCGGCAATGATGCTAGTGTGACCTCGTCAGCAGGTGCTTGCAAGATTGTGGCTCGGAGGGCGCGGCTTACAGCAGGTTGGACTCTCCCCAGAGCTCAGGGGTGGTGAATCCCTGGCCAGTCTCGGGATCGCGAGCCTTGAGCAGGTAGTAGAAGAAGTCGCGACGATCAGTCTCCTCGCCAAGCTTGGTTCTCTCGGTGAGTTGTCCCTTGCTGTAGGCCATGTACCTAGCCCGGCCAGCGGCAAGCTTAGGGAAGAGCAGCTTGTCAATGTTGAGCCTGTCGACGATGGGCATCGTGCCGCACTGTTTCCACCCGTCAGTAATCCATCCAAGATCAACCCGATGTAACAGGGACCCATACAATGAGGTGCCTGGTTGTCGCAGCCTCGACCAGCTCCAGTGCGAATCGGTTATCCGGGCTCTCCAGCATGTGAAAGGCCTTGCCGAAACTGAGATCGCCCAGGATATCCATGGCCAGGTAGTTGCACCAGTGGCTCATGTTCCTCGGGCTGGTCCAGCCCTTGGCGTCGCCGCCACCATCCTGGAGGCCGATCTGCTCGCAAAAGGTGCGAATGTTGCCCAGGATGTACCGCTGCATCTCCTTCATGGCGCTGTCGGAGAAGGCGTGGGCCAGGACGCGGCGCTTGCGGGCGTGCACCTCCTTGTCCCGCGTGTTGTGGGTGTTGGCGGCTGGATGGACAAAGGCATTGTAGAACTCTGCCTTGCGGACGTTGGACCGGAAGCCGTAGATGTCCTTGAGGGCCGAGTTGGTGTTGAAGGAGAGGGAGTTGGGGCCAAAGCGAACAACGCGGCCTACGTAACGCATGTGTGTCAGCATCCTCGTCAGCCATGGGTCGTTGCAGAGGGCACCGTACCATATTTCTCGTGCATGCGGTGGAATTCTAGATGGCGGTCGCCTTTGTAGGCGTGGTAGAGCTGGTAGGCATCGGTGAGTTTGGCGAGCAACGGGCCTGGATACTTGGCGAGAGGGTGGAAGAACAGTCTGTAGATGATAACTGAGACAAACTACGGGCACATCAGGTCAGCTTTCACCTTGTTCATGGTCAGTAGATGCCGGGCATTGCGAGTGCCGTATCTGTTTATATCGTGACAGCAGCTCCTTCGGCATCGACAATCTCCTCAACCATCCTCATGCGCGTGGTGGGAGGCGTTGCGATGTAGACTCACATATACTGCCGCTGCTCCAGCCAGCACGCCCAGCCAGGCGAGCACATGTCCAAAGCTAGATGTCATGATGGGCCACAGTAATCAAACAATGTGAAGAGTAAGGATAGAGAAAAAGCAGCTGCAAGACGCAAGGTCACCGACACCACCACGACCACCACACTTATCATTACGAGCAACGGCATGCTCGGCATCCCCCACCCGTTTCCCAAGTCCACCTAGCAAACGGGACACGCACGCGCGGCTCAAAAGGTCTTGGACATGACGCCGACGGGCGTTACACCCAAGGAAGCGTCACGACCGGCTTGCACCGGCATTGCACGGTGAGAAGGGCAACCCACATGCCAAATCGGGGCATTGTCAACAGGCTCAGCGGCTTTGACGGTTTCCCCACGCTTTCTGCCTCGGAAATGCCTGCGACTAGATTGGATAGACGCGGCAAACAGGTTCTGTGGGCCCGGGGGGGGGGGGCCTGCTGCTTAGCAGCGGATAGCAACGCGGAATTCCTGGAGACGGCAGGATGCGGTCAGAATGTTTCATGTACTCGTGCCAATGTCTACTAAGAAGCCGGCTTTCCCACTACTGGGTACTACTCACGTAACAGAATGGATAATGGTCACATGAGATTGTTCTGAATACGGCAAGGGTGTGTAGTAAGGAGCATAGGCGATGAGTAGTATGCACTACCCTATGAGTGTCGCAGGATCGTGAAGTGATTCAATTTCGAGACGGTGGTACTGTTCACACTAGAAGTCCGTTCGGTCGCCAAGAACTCGATAATGTATGGATTGGATTGGATTGGATTGAATAAACCGGAATCTCTCAATCGAAGGGACCAGAGGACACACTCATCATTTAACTGCAAGTTGAAAAAAAATATAACAAGGAATGAATTAATTGATGTTCCGCGCCCATGTTCATCATTACCACCACCCCGTGTCCAATAATTCCAATATGGTATCTTCGCTAACCTTCCCCGTCATACCCCTCATAGACCTCTGCTCACTGCTGGCCGGCATCGTAGTATCTCGGCTCCTTAAAGACATGATACCTGTGACCACGAACTCCCTGGCCCCGGAACAATGCCGGGAATCTCCAGCCCTCGGGCACTTCCTCTTCCTTGACACGGCGGTTGCGCTGCTCGTCCGACAGCGACTCCAAGGCCAGGGACTCCCCCTCCGACTGGGGAATCACGAACTTGGCCACCTGCAGCTCCGTATCCGTAATGGTGTGGCGGCTGACCCGGGCGTACCCAACACGCTTCAGACCCTTGAACAGAATATACTCGCACCACCTATCCCAGTCTGACGGGTCAACGTCGTGCATTCCCGACTTCTTGCTCACGTAGTTGTTGTAATTGCCCTTCAGCGGCTTAGTTACGAGGTAACTGAGCAGGATCGATGGTCGCGGTGTCGAGCCCATGAGCTCAGCCAAGTATTCCGACTGGAGGCGTCTGTCCTCCGGATCCTCTTCCTGGCCCGAATGGAAGACGAAGACGTCCACGAGCTGACCGTAAACATCCAGGGTGGCGTGAATAGCCGGAGCGAGTTCACCCACTGGACTGGGCAAGAGGTGGTGCTTCGATTCAACAATGGGAAACTTGGAGAGGAGAGCAGCACCCCAGGTGTGCTTGTTGGGACCAGGGCCATAGTCGACATACATGCCCAAGTCTTCCGCCAGAAACTGGGTTGTGTCGCGGTTGCCCATAATGATGCGTTGCAGATCCGACTCGAGGAGACCGATGACATCCACCTCAAGTTCCTTGATCAGATCGCGCATACGGTACTCCGATGACCACATGTTGTTGTCAAGAGAGAAATGAACAGTCCAAATGCCAGCCGTGAGCAGACGATCATTTGCATGGTATGGCTTGTAGTCGTTCGCTGGGAACCGTCTGAATGCAGCACACAAGAAAAGAACATTGACGATGATTGTCGACAACCCGAAATATTTCCTGTGCTGGGACGGGGAAGGTCTGCGGCCGGGGGCAGAGCGATGGAGCGACGCATTGTGGTCATATACACCGGCGCCGAGAAGAACCATCATGGTGATCATGATCCAGTCGGTATGCTCCCGCACTAGGGGTCCACCAGGAACAAAGGCGTACGCAACAACCCAGACATGGAAAAGCACCATGAAGTTGTAGATAAGGAAGCCCAAGCCAAAGGTGACAGTTGGGCTTCTCCTGGCGGCGTTAGACAGAATAGGAACCGAGGCCGCCATTAGATACGCCGCAAGGGCCAGACCGCCATAGAAGCCAGTCCAGTGGCTGTAGAAAGTCAAGAGCATAGCACCGACAGTGCCTGCTGCATATGTAGGCCAGCTGCCAGCAAGATTCGGTCTGAAGACACCCGCGAACAGTCCAAGCGACATAGCGGCGATGGTGAACCAGCCGTGGGTGGAAAAGTAGGGTCCGCGGATAGGAAATCCCTCCCAAACCCAGAGAATCATGGTGCTGGTATCGGACAAGAGCGAGTGAAGGCCAAAGAAAAGTCCACCAACACCACACGCAGAGAGAAGTGCGGAGCCTGGCAGCGCCTGAGTAGGCGCATAGCCAGACGTCAAAGGAGCCCTCCGGGTGAAGCGCAGAGCGGCAAGCACACCAACAATGAGGCCACTAAGGTTCCAGCCCCCGTTCTCAGCATGCATGATAGGCCAGATGGGATTGTTCGTATACCAGGCAAACTTGGCCGTGGACGACAGAATGAGACCAATCATCCAACCGAGAACCTTGGATTCAAAGCGAACATCAAGAGCCGTCTCGGTATGAAGGGTGGCGGCCCAGCCCAGGCAAGCCATTGCGACTCCAAACCCAACCGCAATGAGCCGTTGAACCTGATCAACGACGAGATAGGAAGCGACGCCGACCAAAGACAGAAGGTGAACGATCCGAAGGTTCGACGTCACTAAAGATCGCAGAGGCCCAATCCCGAGAAGGAACGGTGAGACTGTAGACATGACAAAGGCCTCGAAGCCAGAAATGCCCATGTGCCAGAGCGGGAAGTCTAAGATTACGTTAGATATAGAGGCCGATCGAGAGGACCGCATGTCTTACACCAGATGACAACCCCCAGGCTCGTGAGCATGGACCAAAAGACGAACTAGACGATTAGTTTGAGTCAATTGAGCGAAGGATGGTTCTACTTACGCCGTGATAGACATCCGCAGCGGTGTCCAGAGCCTGGGTCCATGTAAATGGAAGAGCGAGCAGACCACCTGTGGCCTTTTCTTTCCTAAATCGGTCGTCAATGACCATTTGACAGGGCGATTCTGAGATGTCTACCTACTCTTTCTCTAGGACTGCAGAGGGGACGTCGGATCGGTTTTCACTGCGAGCACTTAGAATATTGGTTCCAAAATTGCCATTTCTTTTCTTTATTCGTCTTGGTCTTGAGACCACTGGCGCTATCTGGGAAGCCATTGCACGTACCCCTTGCTCGAACCTTTGACATCCCTAACCATGACTTCGAAGGTCGCAAAGTCCAGGGCTGTTACGGCGTCGAAGGCCACGTCGAACAGAATCAGCGCCCACTCAAAAAACGCGTAGGTTGTGTAAGCTACGTCCAATTAGCAGACGACTACGGAGGTTTTCAGCGGCGCGATGCGACCTACCTCCAGCAACCCTGTGCACTTTGTGCTGAATGAAAAAGTATACCAACGGCACCAATGTGCCAAAGAAGGCTCCGGCCAGATACTTTCGGTATTTGATAGCTTGCGGGTTCGGAGGGCTCAATGCGATGCAGCCGGTCGTCCACGGGAGGGTCGCAACAATGTACGATATCATCAGAATGTCGTGCCAATCGTGGTCGTCTGTCGATGTAATATACGTCCAGCCACCGCAAGTCAGGGTTCGGAAAACACCCATGAAGGCAACGAATCCGGGCAACCGCTGGTTGGGTTTCCGTGTAAGCAGATACCACAGACCAACTAGCGCAAACCGAGGTCCTATTGTCGTCGAGTCAGGCCTTATTTATAACGGGCCGTTGATGGCTCTCTCATACCAGAAGTAATAGCAATGAAGATCATGAAGAATGATCGCTCGGGATATCGGTCGCCAATGGTTGCCGATACCGAGGGGAACCACTCGTCCGGATATCCATAGAATTCGTTTTGCACGATCTTATGGTAATGCAGGTGTATGCCGACAGCCAATGCGCTCAGAAAGGCAGCTATTACCGTTAAATAATTAATTAGCCGTCCAGTAGAGGACTCGTAGCTGAGAATGCGGGCTCCTTACTGTATGCGATAACTGTATGCGCCCACGAAACCCACGATCCGTTGAATGTGAAGACCACCCCACCATCTTTGTCTTTATATTGGGGCGCCATTGTAATAAAATAAGTAACAGCGAATGGATCAATGCGACCGAGCGACTACAGTCCCATCGGCGGGAGAAAAGGCGTGGACAAGAACTAGGTCCTACGGCGCAAAACAATGGATGGGAGGAATCGTGAGCTCAGGAGAGCTGGGAAGAATTTCGAATTCGCCGAAGAGGGATAAGCGCCCCCCCAGACAGACCAGCCAACAGTGGATGCCGCTCGCGTCACAGCCGCGAGCAAAGCTGGAAGATGGGCTGAGATCGGGACCCCACCCACACCGTCCGCACTTTCCCTACGGTACCTTCGCAACCTCGCTACCTTCCCTACCTACCTTATTCGCACCTAAGCCCCTAATCCATCATCGGCTAGGCCCCACCGCGATAGTGATCGACCCGCTAAAATTTTGGGCAAGTCTGGATAAAATCTTTTGTGGCATTTTGGCGAAAGAATCACCGACAGACGCTCAACTCGAGTTTTGAATATCTACGGCTCCGAAGAAGCAAGATGTCTGGAGTTGCGGATAAAGCCCGATTCTATCTCGAGCGCTCCGTACCACAGCTACGCGAATGGGAACAGAAAGAAATCTTCACCCAGGTTGGTTCCTACGCACCTAGGCTCTCGCAACACATGACTGACTTTACTGTGGGCAGGATGAAATTCGAACTATTGTCAAGAAGCGCAATGAATACGAACACAAGGTTCTCTCGCCCGGCAACAAACCATCCGACTGGTCGTCCTACGCGCAGTGGGAACAGTCACTGGAAGCTCTCCGCTCAAAACGATGCGTTCGACTGAAGCTGCGCCGCCTCAACTCTTCCCACGCTGGCCAGGCCCGCGTACAAGCCATTTACGAACGAGCAGTGCAGCGTCATAACGGAAATGCCGCATTGTGGCACGAATACCTGTCTTACTTGGCCAAGGTCAAGGCTTCCAAACGATGGAGAAAGACCATGACCAGTGCGTTGCGCATGCTACCGATGAGTGCAGAGCTTTGGATCATGGCCGGACGCCGCTCCTCGCAACATGGTGACATGGCGGCTGCTAGAAGCTTTTACATGCGAGGGTGTCGCTTTTGCACGCAGGATTGTTCCCTTTGGCTTGATTATGCCCAGTGCGAAATGGAATGGTTGCGCAAAGTCGAGCGGAGAAAAGGAAAGCCTGGCACCGATGTGTTGCGTCCTGATAGGACCGAGGACGGAGATCAGCTTCTTCTGGAGGAGAGCGATGACGAGGATGAGGATGGACAGAAACTTCCTGAACCCTCAGCAGCCCAGAGCAAGGTCATTGACAAAGATACTGCGCTGCAGCTCAAATCCAACCCGGCCATGGACGGCGCAATACCTTTAGCCATCTTTGACATATCCCGAAAACAGCAATTCTTCTCAGCAGATATCGCCGAGATGTTCTTTGTTATGTTTGCCGCATTCAAGGACGTCCCAGTACAGCCCCGAATTTCGCAGCATGTGTTGGATGTCTTGGATCGAGAGTTCCCGAACTCGCCCTCGACCTGCAATTGCCACATTCGCCAGCCGATCCTTGGACTCAGTCCGTTCACGGCTGATTTCCCGCGCAACCTGAGGGACGTTTTGGCAAGGTTGAAGGAAGCTTTGGCGACCACCACCAATAGGCCAGAGTTGATCAAGAAAACGGAGGAATGGATTAATGAGTACTTGGCGGTGGAAGACCTGGACGAAGGAATCCGGGCTGTTCTCGAACATACCAAGGAAGGGTTGACATTGACACTATGATCAATTACAGGAAAATTGATATCCCTAATATACACCTTGGAAGTGCAGTTCAATACAATTCGATGACTTGGAAAAGAAGCATGCTGCTGTCATAATTCCTGCTGGCACTTGCTGAATGTTAGGCTTGGTGTGGACCGATAAGACCGACGGTAATGCCAGCCTTGCGGCGCTTGAAAGGAGTGATTCCAATGAAACTCTGATAGGATTGATCAGGGCTAAATAAATTGATCTCGGTATCACATGGTATGACCATGCCAGCCTGAGCGGGCAATTCCAGCGGTGTGATTCGATAATTCGGAAACAAAACTGGCCGCCGTCAGGTGTCACCACACATCCGAGCTTCTTAGGAGCACTGCCGCAAAAGATCGACAACGCGAAAGCAATTAGGACTTTTAAGACCATCCTCGATTTCACACATCACCATAAGAAGCAGAACCATGCCGGGAAATAACAGCCAAAAGGAACAATGGCGGAAGAGTTTTGATTAGCTTGACAGGGAAGCATATCTGGAGGCGTGGACCTCGCCACCAGGTGCCACGGTGATGTGTGGTGGGGTCGTAGGCATCGACCACTTCGACGGCCAGCCAAGGATTCACGGAGCAAAGAACGCGCACTTGGGGTGGCTGGATGCCGCATGAAGCAGTCACATCGATTAAGGTCCAGGAGACCTGAAATGCGTTGGATGACTGTAGCTGAGGTGCTGGCCTGTCACGGGGGAGGAATCCAGTGATACCAAATCGTCAGTAATGGTGACGAGATGCGCCCGGTAGCACATCCTCGCACGTGCCCTAGCTGTAAATCATCACGAAACTAGCAAACCCATTTGTGCCCACACAGCTGGGGGGGGGGGGAGGGACGGGAGTGCTCCAACTGCGGCCAAACCCTCGAGCGCCCCCGAGCAGGGAACAAGGATCGCCAAGTCCGCCATGTTGCCTGTCCGCAGTCCTTGGATTCATGACATGCTCAGGCATAGTTCAGATGTCGACGAGCCTGGCAGTCTGGTGGGGTAGGAGGGGGCCAACTGGCCTGGAGAGATTAAGACTCTTGAGAGGGACTGATTGTACAGGACAAAGGTACGACGGTGACTGGGCCTGGGAAGCCACACAGGGGAAGTGGCAGACCAGCAACGTACGAACAAAGTTTAAACGCGCTGCTGCTTGCTGGAAACGGGGTCAAGGAGGGAGGGAGCCAGACAGTAGCCAACGGATACCAGTTGAAAGTACGGGAGAAGACGAGGATGAATGCGTCGTATGGGGATGGTGGTCAACAGAAGGGCGAAACAAGATTGATTGAATAGTGTGGTTTGTTGTGTTGGCAGCGCGGAGAATTTTTCGTGTCGTTACCTGAACGAACGAGCGAGCAGAATGGCCAGTCCGTCAAGGACGGCATTCGCATAACTACCTTACCTACCCCCCTCCCCCCGTGGCCCTCTGGCAGCTGATTCCTTTCCCATTAATCCTTTCGTGCGCCCGTTCCTCCCCTCCTTCTCCTCTCTCTCATCTCTACTTCGCTTTTCCTCTTGCTTTGTTTTCGTTGTGGTGCTGTCGAGGTTCGAGCCTCTGCCTATTCTCACTTACAATGCCCAAGCCCATTGGATCTGCTTACCTCATAGGCAGTCACCCTTGACCCTCACGACTTGGGGTGTTAGCGAGAAGACGAGCCGGTGAAAGATAGCACACGCAGCATGGCCTTTCCCGCGTCCGAAGACCAAAGCAAGCCGCAACGCAGGAATGGACGGCCCAACTTTGCCAGAATTGCTGCGGGCCATTAACTGCGACAAATGCGAAATGGCAAATCTCGGGGCGTCCTTTGAGACAGGTTGAGAACAAGCGCTGTTTGGATCTGAGAGCGTGCATTACAGGGATTGCCTCCACCATCCGGGATGAGCCAGTGGACAACGGCATCAGACCGGGGTTTCCGAGCCACCGAAACCCTTGGCCACAGCCAACCACCGCGCCAATCCGACGCTCGTCCGCTTGGAAGAGAGATTGGGCCATTCTGGCTGATGAGGGAAGCCCGCCAAAGTCCCAGCGTGATCAAACCGACTGCACTCTCCTCTCGGTCACTACTCGACCGGCCCTGAACCGGGAAATGGGTGGTCGTCAACGGCACTGGCAGCTAGCAGCTAGCGCCCAACTACCACCATACCAGAGGCACCGATTGTCCCTCGGCGATGTGGTATTGGTGGGGCTGCTGCGGGTGCCATCATCTGGCCGCCTTGGTCTCACTGAACGATGCGAAACAAACGAATTGGGACGTGGCAGAAGCAATAGCTGCGTGGAACCGACGAGCGGAGAAGGCTGTTGAGACTATGCCGGCTGTTTGGATAAACAATCAAGCAACACGGGCCTGATCAATCTCGGAACAATCGACCTCCACTCGCTCAACGATACGTTCACCGACAAATCCTCGAGGCAGGCTTTTGCGTTCCTCACCAAGGGAGTCAACTCGACGTCTAGTGACGTTTAGAATGTCCTCGATCAAATGGAAGACGAGGTCGCTCGGCAAAGTGCAGCTTTCCAAGGTCAGGCCCGGATGCGATGCGAGGGCGCGTTGGTTCACTTCAGCAGAACATGACAAGATCGTCCCTGCAGCGTCACACGGGCTGCTGCTGCCCGGTCGCTAAAATGGAATGCATGCACCAGTTTGGGTGGGATCAATGATGGTGGCTGACTCAACCCCCATTAGACGGGCGCCAATCACACCAGGCATCTTCGATTTATTGGCCCAATCCCACCAAGCGTGTGATACAGGAGCAGCATCGCCGAGTCTGGTGAGCCGTCGCAAGGGTTCAAGATACCACGCGCTCTGGAATTCTTGGATCGATGAGCACCGCTTCCGAAGAAGCATTCGATTGAGGGCTCCGGGGCAGGCACCAAGGGAGCCTATTCCACCAATAGGTGGAAGATAAGGTTCTTCATCAACCCTGCTAAGCCGGTTGCCTGCAAGTCTCGGCTTTTACTAACTCAAGAAAAGTCGAGCACTATCTGAAGCTTATTATCATGTCCGGAGAAAAGCTCATTGGATGGCTCGGCCATCCCCACCAGAACGGCGCCGCATAAACCGCGCTAATCCAACGAAGGCTAGTGGCTTCTGGAAAAGCATTTCACCCGCTCGTGTTGAAGCCAATCCAGCTGAGCCAGCAATCACGGAGTCATCCACCTCAACGCGGCCTTGCCTTAGGTAAGACCTGGTTCGCTGCGCTCGTCCGGTCGCTCTGTACGCACAGTACCCTCAGGCCACCCTGGCCGCCTGTTAGAGTTCCATCACGGCTACTTTGTGAGGCCTGACGAAACTCTTTGCCCGGCCTCGGCACTGAATGCCGCCTACTTCCACCTCTGTTGACGCTTGTTGTGCTGGTTGTTATCGCCGGCGTTGGGGGTGGTGCTGAAACTGCCACCAAGGCGACACGAAATTTTCTCTTTGGCACCTTGTCCACTGCCTGCAGCGGAACAGGCCTGGCGAGCCCAGCCATTATCTTTCGCTGCTAAACGCGACCAACCAGTGCTAACGGGCTAAGCGACTCCTTCTTGGGTCCCTTGGGCCAGCTTCGGGCTTGCTGGCTCCCCCTTCGGTGTTTGGGAGTTGCGCATACGAATAATAGTACCTCACCATCCTCACGCGCACCGCTCTTGGAGAGGTACCCGGTACTCTTCCGCACGCTGGCCACTTCTCTCAATCGCAGGTAAGCAGGTACTTTCCTCTTGTCGCAGCCGCAATTTTTCTCTGGTCGTTCCAGCACTTGGAGCAATTTTCCCCCCCAGGCCCTGCTGGCCAACCAGCCCCCGACTCCCACTGGAAGCCCCGTATGGGCCCCCCCCCCCGTGCACCGCCTGTCCTGCTGCTTTGCCTTTTTTCCCACCCTGAACCACCACACACACTCTCTCCACCAGCAAATCCGCGACGCGACTTGACCTGCCTGTTCATCACCACCACCGTGCCGTGTCACGGCCCCATCTCCATCTATCCTTGCGTCATCATCGATGGAGCTTTGGCAGCAGGCCTCTTGATTTGCTGACGATATCGCGCGCAGCATCGGCCTGACTGCCTCCGTCGGTGTCCGCCCTGCGTCCAACCTCCCTCCGTCGCCATGAGCGCCTGGATGAACGACGCCGCCGCCGTTCCCAATCACAATGCGAACGGCTTCCAGCATGTGAACGACCCCAATGCCGCCGGTGCCATGATGGATCCCTCTGCATTCATGGCCAACCAGGGCCAATTCAATGCTGCTCAGTATGCCAACCAACAGCAGATGGTTGGCATGCAGAATGGCCCGATGCGCAACGCCTCACCATCTTTCCAGAATCCCGTATACCAAACCAATTCCGTCATTCCATCGAAGCGTCCTCGACCGCGTGAGGATAGCCTCGCAGGCTCACCGAGACCCAACCCTGGAATGTTGCCGACATCGCGCTCCGAGACCCCCCAGCAGCAGAATTTCCACAGCTTCCAGCCCGGCGCGATGCAGCAACAAGCCTCTGGCCAGTTCCCCCATCTTCAGTCCAATGGCTCAGCCAACGCAAGTCCCTCCCCCATCATGGGTAATCAGATGCGACCTGGTAGCGTGCCACAGCGGGTAGCTACCGCGTCGCCGCATCCCTTCTCACCCAGCGCACAGCAGTTCGGCCCTCAGGCATCACCTATAGCCTCCGAGCATGGCACTCCGCAACCAAATCCATATATGCAGAACATGCCGCAAGCATACAATCCTAATTTCGCATCCTCACCTACTAATCAGCGGCCTGCATCCACCCCGAATGCGATGACGGCTGGGCAGATGATGCCTCAGCAAATGATGGGTCAAATGCCGCAGCACATGAATCAAATGCCCAACGCTATGTATGCTCAAATGCAACAGCAGCAGCAGAACCAGCAGCAGCAGCAACAACAACAACATCCGCAACAGCAGCAACATCAAGCTCAGTCACATCAACAACAACCGAATCAGCACCAACAGCAGCAGCAGCCACATCAACAACAGCGACCTTCGAATATGCTAGAACAGCAAAAGCTGGCAGCTTATCAAATGCGCCTCCAGCAACAGCTTCAAGGCAACATGCAAATGCAGGCACAGGCACAAGCACAGGGCATGGCACGCGGTATGATGCCGAAGCAGCAAATGCCGGGCATGCCCAATGGCCAGATGCCGCCAGGAGCTGCCAGACCACAACAGCGTCCTGGATTGGCCATGAATCCGGAGCAATTCATGAAGAATCTGGCCGCCCTCATGAGCGCCAAGGGGTTACCGCTGGATACTAATCCTATCGTCGGGGATCGACCGGTCAACCTCGTCATGCTTTTCCAGGCTGTGCAGTCGAAAGGAGGCTACAAGCAGATATCGACAAGTAACGCCTGGGGTCATGTTGCGCAAGCCCTGGGTCTGCCCGTACAAAATCCAATAGTGGCGCCGACTTTGAAGCAGGCGTACGAACGGAATCTGCTTGAGTTTGAGAAGGCCTGGAAGCAACGAATGATGCAGCAGAGCGCTAGTGCATCAGCACAAGGGACGCCTCAGAAGCAAATGCAACCCGCCCAACAGATGCATCAAGGCCAAATGTCACAGATGCCAGGTGGACAACAACTTGCCGGGCAGCAGCCTGCGCAACCACCAGCCCTTGTGAAGCCTGGACAGGCCCCCGTCAATGGCCTTCCTGTGCCCCCCAATCAGCAGCAACAGCAGGCTGCTGCTGGCCATGGAAAGCACAATTTCCCGAAAGGAGTCGATCAACCCGCACAAAACAAGTTTAGCATGCCCTCACCTATTCCGCAAAAACCCGGAAACTTGCCAATGCATCAAGGAGACGGAAGGCAAGGAGGACCACTCGTTGGTCCTGGTATTGAGCAGCGAATGCCCCAATTGCCACAGAAGTCGGACGACTATGATCCGTGCTCTCGCGAGTTGGCCACGTATGGTGGTATCGATCTACATGCTGCAAATATGCTGGGTGCTGAACTGGAGCGTTGGAAGCCCGATGTTCCCTCTATCAATGACCTGGGGACCATCGACATCCAAGCCCTTACACGCAGTCTTCAAAGCGGCATACACGGCGAAGTCCGCTTGGCCTTGGATGTCCTGGCCGCCGTTTCAGTTGCTTCTAACCCTGCGCTTGCTTTGCAGCTCAGGTTCTGCGATGACTTGGTCGACGCCCTGATCGATTGTGCTGAGGAACAACTGGATCTTTTGGCTGAGCATACGGTAGAGGTGTCGGACGAGATTCAGCTTACTCCTTATGAGGACGTGCTTCGCGCCTGTCGACTGGAAAGATGGGTGGTCCGGGACATTCCGGTTTTTGGATCCACAGATTACGACCTCGACCGGGCGGTAGACCGTCTGATATGCATCACCACGATTCTACGCAACATCTCTTTCCCCGGCGAGCAGAACGAGAACCACTTCTTCCTAGCCGACGAGTCCGTCATCAACCTGCTCTGCGTCGTTATCCGATATATCGGCACGCGGACCATGCTACTCCGAACCCACCAGAATACCCTTGACTTCATGAAAGATGTGGTCATTTTGCTTTCCAATATTTCAGGCTCTATAGAGATCGCTGGCCGGGAACAAGCCTTGTGTCTTCTTCAGTTTTTGTTGGCATTCGCCCCTACACCCACCCCAAATTTGACGGAGAAGAGTGAGCTCTTCTTCGCAGCATATGATCCCACTGTACATCCTTATCTCCCTCATGCTGTCGATTCTCTCGCAAAACTGTTGGCCCGCGACGAGCCCAACCGGACACATTACAAGAACATCTTTGCGCTCGATGCTATCGCTACTCCGGCCTATGAATTGCTTACTCGTGCCTTTGCTTTATCGATATCAACAATCCCGGATAGGGCCAAAGAGAGAGCTCGCCCACCCAGTTATCCTTCCTTGGTTGAAGTTCGAAAACCCTTCCTCATGCAAGGTTTATTGGCCGCTGAAATCATTGCCTCACTCGCGCCCGGGCCGGAATCCAGCATCACTAAATCCTGGTTGACGTGTGCGAATGGGTTTGGAAAAACCCTTTCCAGACTTATTCTGGAACTTACACAGGTCTACGAGCAACCACCTGCGCATGCTCGTGGTGCTCCACGAGCCGCAATGCGCAAAGACCCGGAGCTTGTCTACATTGTTGTGACCGCGGTCTCCTTGCTCCGAAGGCTAGGGGAGAAGGCAAGGGACCCAAACAATGCCGAATTAAATGCGCTCGCAGACGTTCTACCGTCCTCGCAGATGCTTGTGGATGCTCTCTCGATGCAATCACCGGAATGGACCAAAGAAGGACTATTCCAACAGTTAACGGCATTCTTCAACCTGGGAATTCAGTAGGCCGCACAGTCCTACTTGTACAGATCTTGGACTGCCTGGTTACACATAGTTTACTTTTCGCCAACAAGGTGTATTTGGATATACGCAATATTGAAGCTCCATAGCGTGTATGTTTACTTGTTTGAATGAGGAATGCTGTTCAAAGGTCATTTCTTGTTTGTAAATTTGCATGAAGCACTGTTCTTGACACGGGGAGTTGGCTGCTTTACGCAGGAGTAGATCAATCAAATAGCCTCCTCATGATTGCGAATCGACTATTTTTCGGTGTTACATTGTGCAGGTGTGCAAGCAACACCGAAGTCGAATCTTAAGTGCAAAACATCTGATGGTACACTTATAGATTACAAGTCGGCATCGTGGCCGTCGCTGAGAATCATCATCCTATGTAATATACAATCCTCGTCCCCACAAAATTATCTTTAGAATCCCTTCTGGATCAACCATTGCTGGATCTTGCTCAGTTGATCCCCCTAGAAGCCACCACTCGTTAGTCACACTCAAGAGCCGAACCATGTCCAAACCTGCAACATACCTTTATCTCAAGATGATTTGTTATCGGGTTGAGCCGTACATGCTCCTCATTTAGTTGCAGATCCCGAACCAAGTCGTCCTTCAAGCGCTGTTTGTTCCCCGTGATCTTTTGCACCATGGTCGTCAACTTTGTGTTTCCGGCGGACCACTTCCGGTACACGGGCAGTGCAACGGAGGGTGTGCGGGCGACAACATAGGGGCCCTTTGCGAGCTCTTCGGGGCTCTTGGCGGGTGGCGGCGTGGGCTCTCTGCCTTTCGGGCGCTTCAGCTCGGGGGAGATGTAGTTTCGACCTTTGCCTTTGAGTGAGGTCTGGCCGGGCACAGTGAGGGAGCGGGTGTGGGTCGTGGGAGTAAATAATGGGCGCGGGAGGGTAGTGGCGGGTGTTTGGCACGGTCGCAGGAGGGAGGCTCGCGAACTCGTCAGGGCTCGCGTGAGGGATCGCGACATGATGAAGTCGATATGGAGGACAGGAGAGAAAGGTCGGCGATGGGCTGGTGAAAGATAAGTCCTGTCGATTCTAGCAGCTCATACAAAGTGTCAATGGCAAAGAAGAAATAGTACAGCTGTACTGTAAAAGATGGACACTGGCCGAAGGGTTTGATGCCCCTGCAATTTGTACATCTAGAAAAGTTGAAGCTCCAATATCGATATCGCCAAAAACTGCGGTCACATGACGCCAGATCGAGAATTCGGCGGCAAATCTCCGGGTACAATTTGAAGCCCCCCCACACCACATGGTTTGTGTGTATTGGCGAAAATCATCCAAAAAATCTGCCCCTCCATTCCCCATTCAGTTTCTTTGGTCGAAGCCGTTAATCCGCGATCGAGGTCTTTCTCCCACATCTTCTACGACTGACCTCTTTGCCCGGCCATACGAAGACGCAAGACGACAGACTTACGGAAGCAACCGAAAATATGGAGGACGTTTTAAAGGCCGTCTCTGGCGATGGCTCGTCGATTCTGCCCAAGATTGCGCCGCACCTGAGCCGACACCTGCTGTTCCCTCTTATCCAGTTCGAGGGCGACAATGCCGAGGAGAAGGGCGAGGAGGAGAAGGCTAGGCAGATTCTCTCGGGCAAAATCAAGTTGCTCGAGGACACCAACATGACGGATTACGTGGCTACCCTGTACTGCGAGTTCCACGGCGTCGACGAACCCCCCGCCGAATACACCAAGAAGCGACAGGACGTGCTGGCCGAGCTGGACAAGTACGAGCAGGCAACGGAGAAGATTGCGAACCTGTTGACCCAGGACGAGGTTGTGAACGGGCTGAGGAGCGACAAGGTTGCCAACTTGGAGTTCTTGAAGAACCAGCACGGGGTAAGTCGATGGATCAGCAGAAACATTATTTATTTATTTATTTCTTCTTTTTTTCTTTTGGGAGAGAGACTAACGAGCGTTTAGGTCACTATGGAAATGGTTAACGCGCTGTACGACTTTGGCCAGTTCCAGTTCCGTTGCGGCCAATACGGCCCTGCCGCAGACATGCTCTACCAGTTCCGCGTGCTCTCCACAGACAACGACAAGGTGTCGGCGTCGACATGGGGTAAGCTGGCCTCGGAGATCCTGTCGACAAACTGGGAGTCAGCCGTGGACGAGCTCAAGAACGTGCGCGAGGGCATCGACACCAAGCTCTTCAACAACCCGCGCGCGCAGCTCGACCACCGCACCATGCTGATCCACTGGTCGCTCTTCCCGCTCTTCAACTTCGAGGGCGCGCGCGAGCCCATCCTCGAGATGTTTTTCTCGGCCGCTTACATCAACACCATCCAGACTTCGGCCCCCTGGGTGCTGCGCTACCTCATCGCCTCCGTCATCACGGGCCGCAGTCGCGCGCGCAACAGCTCCACCCACCAGAAGCAGCTCAAGGACGTGGTGCGCTACGTGCGCCAGGAGGCCTACGAGTACAACGACCCACTGACGCAGTTCATCAACGCTCTGTACATTGCGCACGACTTCAACGCCGCCCGCGAGGCCCTGCGCGAGGCCGAGGAGGTCTGCCGCGGCGACTTCTTCCTCGCCTCCTCCGCCGACGCCTTCGTCGAGGCCGCGCGTCACCTCATCTGCGAGAGCTACTGTAAGATCTTTAGCCGCATGAACATCCGCGACCTCAGCGCCAAGCTCGGCCTCAATCCGGACGACGGCGAGAAGTGGATCGTCAACCTGATCCGCGAGACGAGGCTCGACGCAAAGATCGACAGCCAGAACGGCACCGTCATCATGAACCACCCGCCCAACAACGTCTACCAGCAGGTCATCGAGAAGACTAAGGGCGGTTTCTTCAGGACTCAGGTCCTGACTGCCGCCGTCTCCAAGTAGCGCTCCGGAGGGCACGGCAGCAGGCAGGTTGATGTTTTGAGATAGAGACGCGAGAGCCACAAGTCTAGAAGACAAGAAGCGTCCCCATCGTGGTTTTGATAATTTTTGTGATATGTCAGCGGCAAACGGGAAGAAAAAAAAAAAAGACAAAGTATTCTTGAAGAAGATGACGACTTGAATGCCCTGTATATATCCCCCCTCTGGTGATGCGGTTTGCATTGCACGGCGTTATTTTTCAGGTCAAAAGGGAAAGAAGGGAAATGGGGGACGGGATTGCTTGAACGATTCAATTGACTCGATTTCTAGAAGACTTGCTTATCGTTCACGTATGGGGACTGTGGTCTGTTGTGCCTTGATGTGCTCGTGGTATATCAAATCCTTGTCATGCTTTTTACTACATAATGCTTCATACAGTCGTTTTGTCACCATCACCGTCCACTCATTTCTTCATAAACATATCCATTACACCTATAGTCTTGTTTCCCTTCATGTCTCATACCCGATGAACGGCTGCTTTTTATTCGGCACCCTGTGTGGCAAGCCACACCTTGCCTTTGAGGTCTTCGATGACCCCGTCTCCCATCCACCAGACAGCGTCTCGTTCCTCCGATCCCCCGTTACGGGATGACGGGGCACTAGGGTGACGGGTGGGATATTCCTCGGTCATGGTGGCTTGGCTATCGTCTGCAGCCGGCGGAGGGGCTGCCAGGAGCCTGTCTCTCACGCCAGCCCATTCGAAGAGCAGCTTGGCGCCCTCGAGACGTTCTCTG
This sequence comes from Stachybotrys chlorohalonatus IBT 40285, assembly GCA_000732775.1. NCBI lineage: Eukaryota > Fungi > Ascomycota > Sordariomycetes > Hypocreales > Stachybotryaceae > Stachybotrys > Stachybotrys chlorohalonatus. The sequence goes on from KL660818.1 coordinate 198,194, forward strand.
TCACCACCGTCGAGAATGCCTCTTTCCAGTTCCATCCGGGCATCGGTGAGAGCCCCCAAATCTTGATCGTCGTCCCCATTCTCCAGCAAATCTTCTCTTTCTGCATAGCTCGTATTTCGCATCCCGTCCAGCCCAAAAATCCAATCCAGCGGGTCATCGCGCTTGGCGCTCTTGCCCAAAGCGCGCAACGTAGACGCAAATGCACTTTCGCGAGGTGGTCTTTTTCGAAGGTGCAGGCTGAGTGTCGATGCAAATGCTTTCCTCATCTTCTCGTTGGAGAAGTCGAGCTCGAGGTCCCAAAAATGTGGTGCGCAGGCAGTCGAAAGGCTCGCAATCTGGTCCAAGGGAGGAAGAAGACATGGTGCAGTTTTGTACAATGTCTGCTCGGCCAAGGAATCTTGCTTCATCTTGATCACGACTGGCACCGACACGGGCTGCCCAGTCGACACGTCCTTGATCACTAGGCAACGTTGCTCGGTTGCAAGAACCCAGAAATGTCGGAACGCCTGAAGATGAGATCGGTTGTCCATGACATCCGTGGGAAATACTGGATAGAATGCCACCAGAAGGGCTGCGATAGCCATGTCGCTGGAGCCGAATGTTGCTGTTCCACAACCAAGGAAAAGAGCTCCAATGGCCAAATGAGCGGCAAGATGAGAGCCATACGGGATATTAGGGTCATCCCGTCCATGCAGCGCGCGGAGGCGCCGAAGAACAGCAACATCACCAGTGCCAGCCATCACAATGGAGCATGAAATGGCCAAGATATCTTGGCACATTCTAGCGTTTGCCCTTGCGAGTTCCTCATCATACGGAGGAGACGCATCCGGTTGTAGACTTGTCGAAGAGGTGATACTGGCAATGCGCATGAACTGATCAAGGTAGAAGAGCAAAAGGTCTCGTACTTGAATCGAGGCGCTGCCCGAGAAACGCAACGAAATAGAAAAACAAAGACCACCAAGGATGCTGAAGAATGGAAGGTCGGTCGACCTCAACTTTACCACTGCTTGAAGCTTGTATCGCGCTCGGTACGGAGCAGGAAGACTGCGTTGAATCCACTCAAACGACGGCTCCATCTTGGACCAGAGGATGAGGTTTTTGGCAATCGTCCGTAGCAGCAGAATGTCTGGCCGCACGTAATCAAACTGCAAGACAGACTCGGGCACCCCAATCTTCCGCGCAACGATCTGATCTTCAGTCTTCATGAATATGAGTGCAACGGCCATGACTGCTCCCGCTGCGGCACGGTCTAGTACGTGAACAATTTCCACCTTCTTGGTCGCTGTGGCATGAGCAACGAGCTTTTCCGTCAGCTTCATGTCCTGCAAGCCCTTGAGATCATTGCCTTTTCCTAGGTTGATGAACCCTAGAGCAAAACCGGCAGCCAGGCGATAGCATTCGCTTCGGAGAGGCTCTTCTTCATCCTCGTCTTCAGTATGTTCTATTTCGGAGAGCATGATCTCGCTCATCCGACGATGCTGGCTGTTGCAGTATAGTAGTCCGATACCCATGATGCCAGACGTCTGCGTGAGAGGCGACAGATTCAGCTCCGCGGCGCCTCTGGGTAACATCCTCGTAGCATGCACAGAGAGGAGTCGCGTAATGAGCGAATCCATCGTGCCCATGTAGGACGCGGCAAGACCTAGCAGCAACCCTATGGAAGTCATGGTATGCTTTGGCGTTAGATACTTGAATGCCACCCACTTTGCGACTCCCTTCAGGTGGCCGTTAAGACCGAGAGCCAGAAGAAAGCCTGCATGGCGGTTGCTTAGTTCTTGACTAGGTTTGTTGTACAAGATCCATGAGGTGTCGATGCCTTTAGCACCGGGCGAAATGGCTAGGCCTGCGGCGACGCCTTGATGGAAAAATCCCCAGCACACCTTTTCTTCTGTGAAGAGTGCTTTGTCGACACCCACGGTATTGTTCGTTGGCCTCACGATGCAGTGGAAATTGAATCCGCCAATGTGAAACTTTTGTGTAATGAGTGGGAATCGTAGGCTGTAGTATAACAGCCCTCGGCCAGCCGGAATGGCAAGTGTGCCTGTCGCAACTCTAGAGACGTACTCCTTCTGCTTCTCCAGCCACTCGCTCTCTGACCAGGTAGGGTGGAAATTTAGGCGCACCACCCGTGTCTTGTGTGTCGATAAAAGATCGTGGGCCTCATTTAGTCGACGATCCTCCCTGAATAGGGCTCGGATGACTGCTTGGCGCTCTGTGCCCTCGCCTTCGTCATATCCGACGTTGTTAACCTCGTCGACGCTCTGACAGAGTAGCCTAAAGTCCAGAGTCGAGATGTGGGTGGGTGTCTAGCTTTCGTCAGTGTGGTTCCTTTGACGTTGGACCACCAGGGACATAACTTACTAGAATACTCGAGACAGATGGTCGAGGGTGCTTCCCGGTGCCTTGTATGAGGTCAATATCACTGCGCTTCACCAACTCGAGAAGATCTCTAGTCCAGCTCGAGGGCGGATGAGGTTGACAGAGGGAGATGGCATCCTGCAAAAGTACCAAGATGGCCTCTGGCAAAGTTTGTTGAACTTGTGCTGTCAAGCCGCATTCTTTCATGGCCTCAACCATCTGCACAGCCGTTGATTGGGGATGTACAAGTCTGAAGAAATGTTTGAATATCAGGGTCCTTGGAGTGATTGCGTCCCATCGACCATCCTGCTTCTTGTCTGTATCGGGTATACGGCAGGCCGAATAGTAGATATCGGCTAGTGTAGTATACCGTGTGTCGTGGCCGCCAATGAGGCAAACCCGAATCCATTCTAGGATGCTAGGCATAACTGGCGGCTCAGGTAAGGGGGAGCTCAAATCTATGTCTGCTTCGGTTAGCTTCATGAATCGCAACACGGCAACGGGTGCGGACCTGAGTCATGGCGAGGATCAAGTTCTTCCTGAATACCAAGTTCATAAAGTGAGAAACAGCGGTGCCATTTGAGCCATCTGGCAATCTGCCCCATCACAACCCGCAGATCGGCTCTTCCGGGAGAAACATGCTCGGGAGTCATGATATCCAGCTTTTGTTCCTCGAGGAGCAAGTGAAGAGCTATGAAGAGATCCGTAGCAGCTCTGCTCCGAGCTTCGACACTCCTTCCTAAGGCTGTAGGAAGATAGCCGGCATCACCCAAAGCAGAGTCTCCCAGACGGGAGCCCATGAAATCTCTTGCAAGGGCGATATGTTGAGACATGAACCGAGGGGCGGAGAAGTGGTCCGCCTGCGTCGTCATTGCATGATCCAGATCACCATCCAAGGCCCATTGCCATCCACGATTCATCATCCACGTGGGACAACCAGAAGAGTTGATGGTTTCACCCGTCTCCAAGGCCTTCCAGTCATCCGACTCACTAATTGAACCGAATGAGCCGGAAGCAGGTCTCCGTCTTCGCACTGGGAGACGGGCTGTTTGCGTTGTTCTTGAATCTTTTCGGCCAAGGTTCAGATATGATGAAAGGAGTAGTATGACGAGAGCCGACCATTCTTTGTTCGCCAGCGACTCGTTTTGGGTCCCCAACCATTGCATAACGTGAGACCATGCCGCTTGGAATCGTTCACCAAGAGAATCGGGCAAAACGCCTTGGCACAGGGTTAATATCTTGCGGACTTGGGGGTTCTGCGGCCGCAGCTGGATCCTAAGTTGATGCAGTCGTCCTTCTGTGTCCACGACATCGACGACTCCTCGCTGCCGAGCATGGCGAAGGCCAACAATGCTCCCCTTTGCCATGTCGATGACCTCCGATTTCTTCTGCTTCACATCCCGGTCCAGCATCCTGCCTCGGAACTGTAAGCTCCTTGTATCGTCGACAAACAGGAGTGACAATGAGATCTTTGTGAGTTCTCTCCAAGGTGCCTGGGTGCTTAGCTCATGGTGCCCGTCCTGCGCTTCTGATAAGATCAAGATCACAGACTGCTCACCATCAGTCAGTTTGCAAGAATCTACCACACTCTTTGCAACCCGGATTTCTCCAGGAGTGATGTGAATGGTGCTTCCCATGGTAGGCTCCCTTCGTCCGGATTTGGCAGCGAGATTGAATTTGGGCTGCAGCTTGACGTCCAAGTAAATGAGTTGTAGTCGCTTCTCGATCGAGTCTTGCACACCAATCAACAACTGGCTTCGATGGTACTCATTTGTGGCAAATGATGGTGCGGGAAGTATAAAAACCTTCGCTTGGCTACGGGCGAGCTGGCCAGAGGACGAATAGCGAACGTTTGAATTCTCGGAGCTCACGGAATGAATTTTGGTAAATCGCACTTCCCGCTGGAAGCCGTCAAAGTCGTGATCCTCGAGGCCCATATTATGTAGAACTCGATCGAGACCTTCGTCGAATGGGGCTTCAAGTAGGCTACTGAGGCTGGGATGGATTTGCTGATTATATGTCGTGCTTAAGCGAGCTGGTTGGCTCCCCTGGGATTCATGCCGCCTCGAAAAGCTCTGCGTAGCAGTGTGCGACTGATCTGTGAAGACTGCACGCTCGTGTGAAGCCGACAAATCTGCTCTAGCTAGCATGGAACTGACGCGGCGAGAACTGCGGCGCGTGGCGCCAGTCCCTTCTTTGTCTTGTTGTTCCAGTGAAGACACCAAGTCAAGTGGCTTCTCTACTCTTTCGCTTTTCCGCTGACGCTTCCCAGGCAAAGGCGCTCCGAAACTATCTCGAACATTTGTTGGGACAGTGGGAAGGGGGGTTGAGGTTCCGCTAGCAAAGGCTGGCTGCATGGAGCTACGGCGCCGGTTGATCTTGTTCTTTGTGCTCTTCTGTTGCTTGAGAAAGGGATCTTCATGTGCCAGGTATGTGAGTCTCCACAGTGAATAAACGTTGGTATCACGGTTGATGGTGACTGCAAGAATGAGTGGTTCATGTAGTTTAGGGCCAATGCCCGGTAAGTCGACCTGCTCTATATGTAGAATCTCTTCCGCTGGTGGCAAGAAAGACGGTCTTGATGGTCGTGCCTTTGGCCCTCTTCTCTTGCCTTCGTGCTCCTGCTCAGCCACCACGAGTCCAATTTCCAGGAGAGGATCGGTGAGAGACATGAGGCGAGGCCAATGCGATTCAGGGTTCTCGACAGGCGCATCCCACATGTTTTCCAAGGTCAAGTTCGGGCCAATAGGCAATGCTTTTGGCTTTCCAAGGGTGTCCACGGAGAAGTTGGTGAGCTGTGAGCTATCGAAAGCGGTCAACTGGGAGGATACGAAGGAGTTTGGTGGTACTCGAGGAAACTTGATGGCCAGGGGCGCGGTGCTGTCGGTTTTCTGCTTGCGCTGAATGATGATGCCGCGTGGTCCCGCAAAAACCGTTTCGACCTCGAACGGTAGGTGTACAACGTGCGTTGTGCCTGATAGGAAGTAGATGTGCGCCTGGGTTTTGAGTATGACGACCAAAGCCTTCTCCAGAGGGGGCACGGCGCGTTGCTTCTCTTTGCCTCCCCAGTTGGAGGTTTCCCTGTTGCCATCGTCTTCCGAGGTTGGGAAGTATGCTAGCAGTGCCTGGACGATCGGTTCGTTCTCCAGTTGGAACTTGAATGTCTTTCGAAAGATGCCACCACGACACCAAATTACGCTATTCCTGGTCGTGATGAGCTCGTCCTCGAAACCACCCGTGTGGTCATTGTCTATAAAGTATTCCCAGGTGTAGGAGTCCACCGACGCATCAGGGGGAAGGATCTGTTCCTCGACTGCATGCTGTAGCCCTGTCGGTTGATGCAGGCCGAGTGACTGCACCGATGCCATGTTCGTAGGGCGCCATGGGCTTGCTCGACGAGTACAGGTTGGTCTGGGTGTGGCCTCGGGATGCAGACAGGATTGACTCAGGTTGTGAATCGTGCCATGATCCAAGCTCCTGCAAGCTACGCGAAGGCGGCAAAGAATCAAAGTCGCGTCTCTATGCGCGCTGCTAATGGCTGGCGTTGTTGGTTGAAAGGTGGGCTAGAATGGAAGGGTCCCGTCCTGCAGCAGCACAGCAGGGGTGGTGGGGCTTGCTGATTCAAGTGCACCTCAAGCTCCCGCGTGACGTAGCTTCAGGCCCCAGGCCCCAGGCTCGTCGGCTTTGGTTAGAGCTATAATAAAGGCCACCAGACATGAACGTCGCGCGCACTGCCTACTGAGTGCTGCCTCGGCTGATCCTCACGACGCATCCCGCTCGCACCCTCTGCACGATGATCCGCAACCCCCTGTTGCAATGAGTGAATCGTCGCCCGTGCAGGGCGCCAACCGAGGCGGTCCACGCGACCATGTACACCCGCCCAGCTCGAGCTCGAACGATGCCGTCACCAACAATCAGTCCGCGAACAATGACTTTGTGGATCAGTCAAGTGCAATGCCCACTGTCAAGTCTGGGTCCGACAAACACCGTCAAGACGGAGCGCAGGATGATGAAGATGGGGGAGGAGAGGAGGAAGATGAGGACGAGGAAGACGATGAAGACGATGAAGAAGACGACGAGGATGACGACGACGACGACGACGACGACGACGACGAACCACGGCTGAAGTACACTCGCCTCACACAGCATCTCGGTTCTGTCTACCGTAATGGCGACGCCACCAGTACATTCTTTGTCGCCAGTGACAAGATGGTACGCTTCTTGTTCCATCACGGGTCGTCAGCTAATCTTGACTAGATTATGGGAACGCATGACGGGAGCATTGTACGCATACCAGACCACCCTCGCGGGGCATTGCTGACTTGATGTAGCATGTTGTCCAATTGCCCATCTTCCAGTCCCTTCGAGCCTACCGCGCGCACTCTGCCTCGGTTACCGGAATCTCGGTCTCGCCGTACCCTCTTCCTCTACCAAACGAGAAGCTAGACAATCTTAGCCAATCTGGACATGCCGCATCTGCGGCTTCGTCTGCCCGACCCCCATCTCGATCTTCGGAGCATTCTCACTCGCCCGCAAAAGCAGCCCGGAGGCCACGCGAGGCAGTCCAGATCCCAAGAACGCCCTCCAATGATATATATGTAGCAACATCCTCCATGGATGGTAACGTCTGCGTACAATCCTTGATCGACCTAAAGGATGTACAGCTGCGAAACTTTGCTCGTCCGGTACATGCTGTGGCGTTATCTCCGGATTACAAAAATGACCGGACGTACTTGTCCGGCGGCACGGCTGGCCAGCTCATCGTTACCGTCGGTGGCAGCCCCGGACGGAGCACATCCACCACCACAGGAACCGCGGCAGCAACTGCTTCGGGCTGGCTCGGAAGTATGGGCTTGAGCAGTAACAGTGGGAGAGATACAATTCTTCATTCGGGTGAGGGCATCGTCAGCTGCATCAAGTGGTCCCTCTCTGGGAAGTATGTGGTATGGCTGAACGAACATGGAATCAAAATAATGCGGTCAAAACTACACCTTGAAAGCGCGGACGCAGACCATGCGTGGAAACGCATAGGCCATATCGACAGACCCCAAACAGAGGAATGGGAGACAATGGCCAGCGTATGGAAGGGTCGTGTCGAATGGATCGACGAGCAGTCCGTAGAGACGGACGAGTCTCCGGCACCGGTAGTAACCGCCTTATCAGTCACAGACCGATCCAAGGAGCAGGTTGATGCTACCAAGAAGACGTTTGAGCGGCTGGTTGTCGGCTGGGGTGGGACAATATGGATTATCCACGTCCATCCAAGTAGTCTTGGTTTCGGCAAGAACGCTGGGGAGAAAATCCCAGGTCGGGCTGAAATCGTCAAAAAGTAAGCAGACATGCCAGCCACGGTGACCTACCTGCTGACCCTCACAGACTTCGAATGGACTGTATTCTCTCGGGTATCTCGCTCTTCACACAGAATCTTCTTTTAGTTCTTGCCTACTCCACGCCGGAAGACGAGGAAGAAGAAGAAGAAGAAGAAGAAGAGCCAGAGGAGTCGGTGCCTAATAAAGACGTCAAGAAACATCAATCCAAACCCTCGACTGCCTCGTCAACTAGCGGGCCTTCGGGGGGGCTGAAACGACGACAGAATAATCTCCCCCCGGAACTGCGTCTCATAGACTTCAATTCAGGAGCCGAGGTCTACCAAGAAAGCCTTCCTATGAGCCGCTACGAGCGACTCACATCTGGCGACTATCACCTTGGAGTTCTTCCAGCTCGCAATGCCGCGTCTGTGGTGGCTTCGAAGGGGACTCTGGAGGCATTGGCAGGACTCGGCACCGACATGTGGAACGCTGCAATCAATCCCAAATCACTGTTTAGTTCGGGGGCAAGCATCAGAAGCAAAGGAAGCGGAGATGATGCTGGGTCCGTAAGCACAGCTGGAATCATCAAGCCGTTTCGAGCACCACATACCATTCATCCAAGCCTTTCGAAGCCAGGCGCCAAAATATTTATACAGAGCCCCTATGACTGCATTCTGGCTACCAAGCGTGATCTGGCGGATCATCTGGCTTGGTTAGTAGAGCGCCGACAATATCAGGCCGCTTGGGAACTTCTTGACGAGAATCCCGACATTTTGAACGGCCAGTCAGAGGATACAGACCGAGCATTCTCGGCGCCTTCGAAGAAGCATGATAGTGCCGAGGATTTCTACGACGATGAATCGGTGGCCGGGTCCCTACACAAGAATATCTACTCTTCTGTTGAAAAGGAAAAGAGACGCATTGGGGAACTCTGGATCCAGGAGCTTGTCGAGAAAGGAGAGTGGCAGTCAGCGGGCCGAGTATGCGGCAAAGTACTCGGCACGCCTGATCGTTGGGAGAAATGGGTTTGGACTTTTGCCGGAGCGCAGAAGTTTGACGAGATATCCGATCACATCCCTTCGAAGCAGACACATCCTCCGCTGCCTACCACTATCTACGAGGTCGTATTGGGACATTATATCCAAAACGACAAGCCTCGATTCAAGGAGCTCATGCAACAGTGGTCTACTGACCTCTTCGACATCAAAATCATAACCACAGCCCTCGAAAACCAGCTTAATTACCGTGATGTTCGGGAAGATAGCATCGAAGGTGGTGAAAAAGGCCGGGACTGGCGTATCGTCATCGAAAGCTTGGCCAAACTGCACGAGGCCAACGGGAGGTATCGCGAGTCTTTGAAGTGCTACATCAAGCTCCAAGACGCAGATTCGGCCTTCCGTCTTATCCGTGAATATCATCTTGCCGAGGCTGTCGCAGATGACATTCCTAGTTTCGTTGGACTGCGAGTTGCTTCGGATCAAGTTGATGACATGTCTCGGGAAGATTTCGAATTGGCGACGTCCGAGGCCATAAGTCTATTGGTAGATGAAGCTCAACATGGCCTTGTACGGCCAGACGTTGTCGTAGAGCAGCTTCTGGCGAAGGATTTGAAACTGTACCTGTTCTTCTACCTACGGGGTCTATGGAAGGGCCATGGTATTCAAGAGCACACGGGCGAAAACATCGATCGGCTCGTCATGGATAGCCAGTCGCTTGTGGATGAATTTGCCAACTTGGCTATACAGCTCTTTGCACGGTATGAACGACCGCTGCTCATGGATTTCCTCAAAACATCGACTTCATATGCATTTGAAAAGGTTTGTTGACTGACCACTGACCCTCAAACCTACTTTGGCTCATGCATTACAGGCTGTTGAAGAATGCGAGGTATTCTCGTACTATGACGAGCTGGTCTACCTATACTCCAAAACTGGTCAGACAAAGAGAGCTTTGTACCTCATCATCGATCGATTGCACAACGTCCAAAAAGCCATCGAATTTGCCAAGGAGCAAGGTGACCCAGATTTGTGGGAGGACATTCTCGATTACAGCATGGACAAGCCAAACTTCATTCACGGTTTACTTGAGCAGGTTGGCACAGCGATTAATCCCATCACGTTGGTAAAGCGGATACCCGAGGGTTTGGAGATACCGGGTCTCAGGGAGGGTCTGACACATATGATGAAGGAACACGAGCTCCAGCACAGCATCAGCTCAGGGGTTGCTCGCGTGTTACGCAGCGAGGTTGCCGCTGCCCAGAAGGAGCTTCGACTTGGGCAACGAAAGGGGATCAAGTTTGAGCTTGTCTTCAAGTCCCACGAGCATGTTGACATGGCCGTCAAGGATATTCCAACGGGCGTGGAAACAACCGTCAACGGCACTGATCCAGTCGACGATGTGATTAAGCATGACCATCGAGAGCCGGAGCCGGGACACTGCGCCAAGTGTCACGAACCTTTTACAGAAGACGAAATGGAGACTCTCTTGGGATTTGCCTGTGGGCATGTTTTCCACGTCAGCCACCTCCTCGAGTTGCTAAATAAGGGGAGAAAGGTTGACGCAGGCGTTGGTGAGTATGAGGGAGGGAATCGATATATGGTGGGGATGAAGGTGACGAGGGCGAGGCTACTGAGGGACAAAGTAAGAGATGGATGTCCAATATGCCATACATGACTTGCCCGTACATACGGAGGCAACATAGAGAGGTCTGCTGCATGTTTGCGGCGTATTTGGTCGAGCATTTAGATATCCTGCAATGCACGCGTTTGTTTTAGTCGGCATTGCCCACATCAATAACAGTCACGTCTTGGATCAAGCCAGGAACGGCAGGGCTCGAGAAAAGCGACTTGTGATTGACGCACGTCATACCGGAGAGTATCTAAGAACACAATCCCTCATTACCACGTCATTAGGCCCATCCTTAGAAGCAGTAAATCGACCTCGTCGGCACAGAACCGTCCCATCTGTCCATATCAGATAAAGAAAGGAAAGATGAAATTGCCATTCCACCACTGTATGCATCCTATTCTGGTCGTCTAAAGAATGAACGCAGCGACCAGACCAGCCATGCCAGCAAAGGCAGTGGGAGACAGGTCAGACGCGGCGTCGACTGTGGGAGTGTCGCTGATGGCGGACCCGGTGGCAGAACCCTCCTCATCACCCTCGGTCCCGGTGGGCTCGGCGTCATCGGTGGGCTCCGCATCGGAGGCGGTTTCGTAGACACTAGCCGCCGCCGTGGGCTCGGCGGCCTCGCCAGTCTCGGTAGCGCCGGGGGCGGTGGGCTGTCCATCGGTTGGGGCGGGCTCCTCAGGGGCAGCCGAGCCACCAGTCTCGGCAGGGGCAGAGGCACCGGCGGAAGGAGGCACGTAACCAGAGGACTCGGCGGGCTGGCCTGGAGCCTCGGAAGCACCAGCGTCAGCGCCGGTAGAGGGTTCGGTGCCGGCGACGCTGGTGGGCTCAGGGACAGGGACGGGACCGCCGGTGGAGAGAGAGACCTTGCACTGGGTTATATGAACGACGGTGCAGAAGTTCATCGAATAGACCAGATTGCCTGGCTGTGTCAGTTTATGTGTCAGGGATGGAAGATGGGGGGGGGGGGGGGCTCACCTTCCAGAGTAGTGGTGCCGAGTTCCTGTGGGCCAACTGTCTCGGAGGACTGGTCGTTGGCTGGGCCAGATTAGTAGTTGTTCGAGCAATGAGTGGAAGCGGGAGCTCACAGAGGGGCGCACGAGCAAGCACGGAGGTAGTGAGAGCCAGCAGAGCCATCGCCCCCTTGACAGAAAGCTTCATCGCTGCCATTGCGTTGATGAATGAGGAAAGGTTGGCAGAGGACTGACGAATGCTGGAAGAATGCTGGTCAAGGTCAGTATCGAGGTGATATTGAGAGAGAAGCAAAGGCGAGCAGGGGAACGGCGAGTAGCTTTTAAGCAACAAGCTGCTCGAGCAGTGAATAGCTTGCTGGTGTGGTGGCTGCGGGATGGAAGCATCACGCTGACGACCGCGACGTCGAGCAGGAGCGTGGCCGCACAAAGAAGCGGGCAAGCAAGAGAGGATACCTACTTGGAAATGCGTATTGCGATAGCTGTTGTGGTAGCTCTCCGTGCAGCGCGTGGGATACAAAAGAAGGGTTGGAGCTTTTTGCGAGTGGGCGGAGGTGAGAAAAGAAAGCGAGGGAAGGAGGCAGCAGCGAGAGAGCTCGAGGAGGCTCAAGGTTCACGCGCAAACAGCTGTTACGCGCACCGGTCAGCCAATGGCCTGAAGACTCTGATATTTGTAGACATGGGCTGGTTTGCAAATTGTGCGCCAGCTGGCAGGCAGGTGTCGAGACCTCGCGAGGCAACGATTGGGTGGCGGGTGCCAGTGATTCACTGCGAAAGCACCGCGGTACCATGGGCAGCCCTGCCCCGAGAAGGTGTTTGCCGTGAGCGAGTGAGCGAGGACGAGGACGAGGACGAGGATGTGACCAACGACCGGCGGAAGCCGAGGCAACGGAGGACGGACTGCTTCCCCAGTGCCCCTCGTCCAATACCACCAAAGCAACCCATCGTACGCCTATGCCTGGGATTATGGCAGCGACTCGAAGACGTCTTGCTCGCGATATCTCCAATCCAGCCACACTAGAGTTTTGCGTATCGCACGCATAAAGAAAGACAAGATACTCACGTGGTTATAGACCCCAACGATTACTTCCTCCAGCAAAAGGGAGGGGGGGGGTAAGCAATGCGATGATGGAACAAGATACGGACGTGAGCGAGCGAGAACAAACAGTTCAAGGGCCGGCAACCAAGTTATCTACCACCCTTCCCTCCTGGCAGACGGCTTCGGTGTCTGTGCTGTCCTGGTAACGGTGCACAGGGGAGAGGTCGCAACAAACGCAGTAGCAGGAGGGCCGGTTACGGCTGGTGGCACGGGGGTCAGGGACGGGCTCCTGCAGCAATCCGAAGCAGCCGGTGCTCTGGCCGGTTGAGATGTGCGACGCGGCCTTGCCGTTTGCCCAGAACGGCTGTGGGCCGTCTCCCGCCTGTCGCCCTTCCGTGAAGATGCCGTGATGGTGATGATTTTGGGCCGTCAGGGGCATGGCTGGGGAAGCATCTGGGAGGCCAAAACAAGCTTTGGGCTCCTGGACAAAGAGAGACATGATCCGCTCGAATACATGAATACATCCTCGATGCGGCACATCTCTCATGATTCCTAGGCTTGCATCTCCTGCTAACGAAGGCCTAGTTTTTCCCGTCCACGCGCGTCGTGGTACACGAGCCCAGAAGCAGCCCCGGACAATGTCTCGCTTTCAAATGTCTCTGATCGCCATGTCTCGAGCAGGTGCCACATGTTCTGCATGCAAGGCACGGCATCACTCCACACGAGCTCTGCGTGGCAACTTCATCTCGGCGTCTTCCCCTTGCCAGCATCCTGGTACACAATCACACCGCAGGAGGGGCGCACGACGAGGTCGTGTCGAATACATGGTGCGTTCGTCTGATGTTTCCGCGAGTTGCATGCCGCCGACTCTTATGCTTTTGTCCCATGTATCCAGCTGCTGAAAGTTATACTACTTTGTATCAGCGCCGACGCCGCCTATAGTCATCCGTGGCCATGATGTCTCTTTAATGCGAGATTGTTCTAAGTAGCACAGGAGACATAAAAATGCAACATCATTCATTACGGAAAATATTATAGTCAAAGGCTCCCATTACATGGGCAGCCACTAATGCACACACTACTACCAGGGAGCAGCTTCATAGACCGTTGAATTATTATCAAGATCTGCCTATCTATCCTACCATATGATTAAAAAGAAAAGGTATGTAGAGGAACGCCGTGCAAAAATATGTCATCGTGCGCGCGCTCATGTTCAACAGCAACCACATCACAGGTATGGAATGACCGTCAAACATCGCATACACAAGACTGGAATCATGTGGACACTCAGGGAATCGAACCCTGGACCTCTCCCAGAGAGCCTACTTGGACGAAGAAAGTATGCTAAGGGAGCGCTTTACCACTAAGCCAAGCGCCCTACGCTATGGTGGGGGTCATATTCTTAAAGCAACTCATTTAGCTTTCACACAGCCTCTATGCCAGACAACAAAGTTTTTGCTGGCACTGACCGAGATATCAAAGAAATCAAACAAACCCATATGCTCACAAAGATATCTAAGAGTACGCATCGAAGACGAGATTTAATATTTGGAATAATAAAGGCCCTTGAGGGCTTATCCGTGGTCAAAGCCACCAGATTACCCTACAGAGAGACATCCATTATCCCAACCCTGGCCGCGCAATATAATATATCAATGTATTATTATATGTGGGCATCGTAGACACGGTGTTACAATCTACATTTGATTGGATTTATTCTGTGGTCCTTGGGTGGATCAGTAGCGATTGTGGTCTTCGGAGGCAGTTGGCCGGAATATGCTTGGGAACATCGAGGTGACAGAGATTGACGAGTCTTCCCACTTTACCAACTTGCACTCCATGGAAGACTCAATTATGAGATATCAAGTGCGCTACAGGTTAGATGGACACATCGGAGGGTTATAATCGTGCGTCGACTGCCTGCCTGCTCCTTCTCTGACTGTGATGTTACTTGCGGTTCAACATCACGTGCTCTCGTCAACCACTTTCTTCAGACGACAACGAGCATTGTCCGATAATCCCTCATGTCCACGCATCGACGACCATCATTAGAGTGTACGGTGGCCATCACCTGGTGGTTGTCCTCTTTCTTGCTTCTACACCAGTCTATCCAATCACATGCCATGCGGCTCGCTGGATATCCCTGCATGCAGTCACCGTTTGGTTGGTGTGGGCACCATGCCCCGCGCAGTCCATCGTCATGGGTGCTGTCTACGAATCCATAACCAAGTACTCCGTACGCCCACAGAGACGACCGCAGGCCCATTCGTCCACGGGGCCCCGAGTAGGGCTGAGCAGCCAGGGACCTGATCATGATTTCGCGGGGAGCATTTAGGCCTGGAGATGTACCTCCTCTACTAGCACTCCCAATCCATCATAACCCAGATGGTGGATTCTTTTAACAGCGTTCTGCCCTGGCAAGGCTTCAATGCTACAGTGCCTTGGTGGTTGAGAGAGAGAGACAATCTCCTCTTTCCCCATGCCTGCGCTTCATAATAAGCAACAAACCACTCAACGCACCCGCCGTTTTGACGTTGCCACTCCTGAAGATGTAAATCTAGCAAATCGACATGGAACGTCTACCATACCTCAGGCCTGCGCCCGAGCCAAATCAGCTCTACTCCAAGCTGCACAAGGACCACATTCGTCTCTTTACGCTGTACCCTGGTACCTGGGACGACGAGCTACGTGGTGACATCTTTGAGGCTTCCCTCAGCTTCGACTATGTAGCTGTGTCCTATGCTTGGGGGAGCCCTCGCGCCATCAGGCAAATCAATACCAATGGCTTCGTCAAGGGCATCACATTCAACCTAGACCTGGTTCTCCGCTCCATACGCAGCTCGTCCGACACTACCACCATCTGGGTCGACTCTTTATGCATCAACCAAGATAATGTGGACGAAAAGAGCGCTCAGGTCGAGTTCATGCACCGCATCTTTGCCAATGCTCGCATGGTTTGGGCCTACGTTGGTGAAGGGATCCCTCGAAGTGACCCTAATTACCACGGTCACCTCAACAGGCTTGGCCGGTCTCAACCCTGTTCTTACTCACAGTCTCCGGGAGAAGCTTGGGAGGTTATTGATCGGGATATGACGAGATTGTCCTCCAGAACAACCAAGATCTCGGCCAGTGACAGACATCGGTGTATGCTCAGCCTACTCGTGGCGTTGTCAGACCCCATCCTGACCCAGCGACTGAGAAGCTACGAAATCTTCACGACCGCATCACCTTTTACCGACAGACAGCTGCACCATCTATTCGAGTGGATTCGTGCCTTTTTCGTCTTGCCTTGGTGGGATCGCATGTGGATCACGCAGGAAGTCGGGGTGGGAAAGGGGCTTATGTTGATCTACGGCAGGACCACACTATCCTTCGACGTCCTCACAGCTGCCGTATCCAATATCAGCTCCGGCTCCCAAGATGTTGCGCTCATTACCCGCAGAGCAGACATGAAAGTGCTTCAGCTGCTGGCGAAGAAGGTGACAACAATTGCTGGCCTACGCTGCCTGCACGCGGCTGGTTTCCGTCCTAACTTGACCGACCCCAACTACCGCTTTCGTTCTCTGGATAGCCCAATGTTGTGGCTTCTCCGCACGTTTAGACATCGACACTCTTCAGATCCCCGTGATAAGATATTCGCATTGTCTCAGCTCCTTCGGGAAGTCAAAAAGGCCCTGCCATATATCATCCATACAGAATACCAAGCCACGATCCCCGAATTGTACTCCAACGTTGTCTTCACGCTTATGAGAGAGACTGGCATTTTCTGGGTCACCTCGAGAGACCTGACGGGGAAATGGCGCGATAAACTGCCCTCATGGGTGCCAAACTGGGCTGATGCCATGTTTAGCCCAGACCCCGACAGTGTTGCGTGGAGGGTTCGCACCTGCTTCAATTGCAGCAACGTCACCCTTCGTTGCATGGATCTTCGTGGCAATATCGTCGGCCTGCAACCTTCTCAATATTTCACTCAAGCTTCCCAGGGCGTTCTTCGCAACAACGAGAGCAAGGTGATTCCATCGACGGAGGAGTACTACAACGAATTCGGCGGTGGGCGCAAGTTTATGAAGACCTTCAGCAGTGATACTAGTCCTATCACGCTCGAACAGCACGACCCCGACCTTCAAAAGTTGACAAAAACTGAGATGCGCATGACACTATTTTCCTTTAAGCTGGACGAGGTTACTTGCGTCTTCTCGCCCGTGGAACCGGACTTACAAAACCTGGGCAAAGTGTTCCTAAACTACGCAAACCAGACCTACGACCACACTTCGGATAGCGCCAGCCACTGGTTTAAAACAGCAGGCGTTGAATTCGCCAAGGCTTGCTGTTTCGGAGCCAAGCCTGGGAAGGGAGAAGACGTGTTGCGGATTGAAATAGAAGACTCCGCGGACATTCTTCTCTGGCTTTTGGCGTTCATCGAGGATGACTTGATTTTTGGTGAAGAAGCCCCTGCCTTGCTGTCGCCGTCTGTCTTGTATTACTTTTCGGAAAATATTCGTCATACTCTGTTGGGATACATGCGTTATTCTCTTTCCAATCTCCTTCCCCGCGATTCTAGATTCTACAATGAAGCCAGGAGTCAGGGTTCCGCAGACCATGGACGACAGACTCAAGACATGCTGTCATGGCAGGAAATCCGGGCCAAGAACGAGCATACCATCGGCCAGATGCATAAGATGATGCAGCAAACCGCGCCCGGACAATGCCTTTACCTAACGCTTGCCGGGCTTGTCGGCATGGGTCCTCTTCAGACCGCAGTCAAGGACGAGGTGCACGTCATCGACACTGGTCTCTGCCCGTATATCTTGCGTCGTGATTATGACCCTGGTTTGGCCTTTGGACGGTGCCCTGTGTACCGGGTCGTGGGGGACTGCTATGTTCGCGACATGCCGCGGTGGGATCCTATGAAGTTGGAGCAGATTTCCTTGGTATGAACAAACTACATATGTGATACCCTTAGCATGCAAACAAGACTGTCCTATTACACGTAAAACGCCGCACGCTCGTTGGAATACCGGAAACGCCTGGAAATGCAAACTTCTGCTATTGCTTACAACCCTTCGTAAAGCTCATCGACCACAGCTCCCAGCATCCTCAGCTTATAGTACCCCGATATCCTCCTCATAATCGCCAGCTTCCTGCTGATCTCCTGGCGCGGCACCACCTCCTTCCACCCCCCACTACACGTGCAATGCTCCATGAAGTCGTTGAGGCGCAGGGCACCGCACCGCTCGCATTTGAGGTCTTGCGTCGTCCACTCGACGGCCCAGCTCTCCACCATGGCCAGCAGCCGCTCCTCGACGGCCACTCTATCGTACTCGCTGCCGCAGAAGCCGCACTGCCAGTTCTGGCCGTCGGCGAATAGGTCCTCGTCGCGGCACAGGTCCAGGTCGCGCGCCATGGTGCAGCTGTCGCAGGAGATCTGCACCAGCCTCATGCTCTCCGAGGGGTTGGTGAAGGTGCCGTCCTTGGAGAACTCGCGGATGTCGAAGAGGGCGAGGAGCTCCTTGCGCAGAAGGCGGGCCTCGAGGGTGATGTTCTTGTCGAGGGAGAGGATCTGCATGAGCGACTTGACGAGTTCGAGGACAGGGTTCTGCGGCTGCAGGTGGGAGCCGGGGAGCTTGGGGAACGAGTAGTCCTCAGCGAGCTCGGGGTGCATGAGCTCGCGCTTCTGCTGGTTGACAAGGCCCATGATGGCCTTCTTCAGCGGTTTCTCGAAGGCCTTGCCGAGGATGATCTGGGCGTTCTCTTCACCGAGTGAATCGCGGTTGGGAAGTTGTGTCAGTCGAGGCGTGGAGTCCGGATCGGCATCCTGCGACCGCTTGAGGCTGTGCATGAGCTGGATGAACTCAATCACCCACTCCTGGAACGTCGACTGCAGCCGGACGGGGAGGAAAGTCGCCATCTGCCAGTGCATGATTGTGCTGAGGTTCTGCTCTTCAGCCTCGGTCACCGTCTCGCACGCCCTGCCGCCGTAGTTGTACTCGTCGTACCACACCAGGTAGTCCCAGTACTCCTTGATCTGCAGGTCGATGAAGTTGAAGAGCGGCTTGGACTTGATGGACTTGATGATGTACTGGCTGTAGGCGAACGCGTTGCCTACCTCGGTCTTGGTCGTCTGCAAGATCAGACGGTTGGCGTTGGCGAAGATGACCTGCGAGCCGACGCGGCGGAAGTCGCCCATGAGCTGCTGGAAGGCCTTGCGGGACATCATCTGCACGTAGTAGTGCAAGGCGCGGTCGTACATGAAGGAGTCCGGGTTCTCGACCCAGCGGACGAGGTGCTGTACCATGACGTCGGCCATGGTGCTACCGCGGCAGGCCTCCGTCCACCAGGCCTTGACCATCTCGCGGAGCACGAGCACGCCGGCGTTGGCAAAGGCGTTTTCCGACGCGAGCGAGTCAGAGCCGGCTGCCGATGGGTTAAATGAGACGGAATCCGCGCCTTCGAGCTCGTTGATGAGGGACGAGGTCAGGATGGTGTTGATGGCGAGATTGCGGACTTCCAGGTCGATGCACACCGACGAAAATGTCCCTGGGTTGTTCACGTTGGGCATGTTGACCGTATCCAAAGGCCCAAGGAGGTCGTCCTTTTCGTAACCAGCGTGGTCAGGACGGGGCGCCGCCGACCACCAGAGCACAATGCCGTTCGCCTGCAAGCGGCGAGCATAAGCCACGTCGATGAGGAAGCGAGGATCCTCGCGCTCAAGATTACACAACGGGACGTCACCGTACCGGGCCAGCGCCGTAAGGTGCAATATCCACGAGCCAAGGCCAAGATAGTGGCCAACCAGGCGGCGCGCGACCACACCCTGCCAGCCCAGCGGCGGCAGAGAGCTGTCCGAGACGTCGTACTTGAGGGGCAGGACGGGGAAGTCGCCGAGGATCGGGACGTCGTGGATGAGCAGGTTGCGCTGCGAGGACTGGATGACCATCATCTGGGGACGGGGTTCGTCCTTGCGCATCTTCTTGACCACGTCGCCGATTTCCAGGTTGGCCTTGCGGCGGGTCGTGACCTGCGTGACTTTGAAGTTGACCTTGTCGAGATACTTGAAGCAGTCCTGCCAATTCGTTCCAGCTGCCTCGGTAGCCCTCTTGGCCAGCATCTCCGTGTAGACTTTGGAAATGTTGGGGAGATCCTGGGCAGAGTCCTTGTTCTTCTGCAGAATTACCACATGCGCTTGGTCACTCGTGGTGGAGAAGATGCCAAATATCTGCCGTTCCCCGGCCGTGATGTGCGAGATGTAAATGTACGCAAGGGGGCTTGACTCCAGATACATGCGTGCCTTCGCCGGACGCTTCAACCCGCTCAGATCGAAGCCCTGCTCTAGTCCCTTGCCGAGGACAGCGTCCTGCTTCTCGTCAATCACGCAAAGGTTGCCGAGGCGCAAGACGGCTCTGATGTTGAGAGGAACCTGCTTCTCGTACACCCCCTCCACGCTGGGGTGGTTGAAGAGCAGCGAGAACTTTTCGGCTTCGTTGAAGTACAGGTCCTCGGGAACCGTCAACTTGAACAGATGGCTGGACGGATGACCGTTGGGCAGGGTGTAGCTGACCTGCTCGACCTCGCAGCCGGGAATGTCGACATCTGGCAGCTCCGGGCTCTTTAAGTTGAGAAAGACCTGGCGGGGAACCTTGATCTTCATGGTGTGGATCTTTCCATCGATTAAGACGTACGCCATCACCAGACCCGGAGTTTCTGTGGGCTTGAGATGCAGTAGTTGCCATGTATTCATGTAGGTGAGATGTGCCTGCTTCATCAGCGTGTGCTGAATATTGCTTCCGGTCATGCCTCTCCTATCACCAAAAAGCTGCCTCCTGCGCGCCCTGGCCTGCCTCTGCAGCTTCCACTTCTGCTTCTGGTACTGCAGAAAGGCTGGGTAGTCTTCAGACGGATCCGGCAT
Source organism: Stachybotrys chlorohalonatus IBT 40285 (assembly GCA_000732775.1). NCBI lineage: Eukaryota > Fungi > Ascomycota > Sordariomycetes > Hypocreales > Stachybotryaceae > Stachybotrys > Stachybotrys chlorohalonatus. Next base: position 218,405 of record KL660818.1, read on the forward strand.
CACCTTCGGCAGAGCGGCGAACGGGTCTTGGGATTCCACTGGCTCCGGCGACTTGCGTTTCTGCGACGTGGCTGCAGGTTGTGAAGCAGCAATGGCCGTCGCAACAGACTTTGGCTTCAGCAACTTCGTGCCGTAGTCCTCCAAGTCGTCCATCCGAGACCCGTTCAAATTGGTTATATCCTCCAGGGGGCCTTTGCTGAACATGTCGGTGAGCTTCTTCTGCTTCATTCTATCATCCTTGATGTTGATTCTCCTTTGAAGCCAGTCGGGATGCGCAACTCTGGGCACAGGATTTCGAACTTTCTGAAGCGCCGCGGGGATTGTGATGAGCTTCTGAATAACCGAGCCCAACCGCTCCAGGTAATAATCCCAGTCCAGTAAAGCACGGGGATCAGTGTCTGCAGGCTCTTCCTTCAGCCATTTCTTGAGATACGCCCGTTTGACGGACTCCTCGGCGGAGAATATGGCAACGGGAACAGCACGCTCGGTGACAGGAGCATTCTTTGGTTTGGCGCAGATGATGAATTTGCAGTTCAAGCCCTTGTCCTTGACCATTTGCTCGCCTAGGAAGTCGGCTAACCGTTTCGCCGTCGTGATGCTCGTCGACTTCTGGCTACCGTACTCCTCTAGCGTCTTGGACATGCTTCGATTCTCCGAAATAAGCTCCATCAGCTCCTCATCGGCCAGAGTCACTCCTTTGCTATGGAGAACGTCCAGCCACTGATTTGCGACTTTTGCTACGGCAGTATAGCATTGTGTCAAGTCTTCGCCTTCCAAGAAGAACTTGAAGATTTGCTGCTGGAAGATCTTGATGAGCTTCAGTTCACCACGACGCTTGACCTCGAAACCTTTGAGTTCCGCCAGACTGCCATCATCGTTGAAAACAGCATAGCGTTTCTTCAAGTTCTTGTCCTCCTCTTTCGATGTTGGTAGAATCATGGCCCTGTAGGGACCATCCACTTCGAAGAAGATGGAGTTGTCACTATGAGTTTCGTACTTGAAGGTCTTGGGATCGACGAGGGTTTGGTACTGGTGATTGGTGAACTTGTCGTGGACTAGGTGGTTCAACATGACACATGGGTATGAGATGTTGAGCTTCTTCCCGTTCTTCAACTTGAAAGCGAAATTCTCGGGGAACGTCGCAGGAAGCATACACCAAATACCATCTGTGTCTAGTTCGAGAGGCCGCCCAAGCCGTTCCACCAGTGACCGAGCCAGCTGAATGATGGTTGCGCCTGTCAAGCAGGTGACGCCGGCCATTTCCAACGAGTACCACCGCGAGCCCTTTCGCATGACATAGCCGTAAAACGAGTTGAGAATGACCTTGTGCGCGAGCTGCAGAGAGTCGTATAGCACAATCATCTTCTTGGCGGACTCAATTTCGCCGGCTGATGCGCCGGAGGCCTTCAGGGCGTCCGTTTTCCCCTTCCAGACTTTCGTTTTGCCCTTGTAGTCATACCGTCGATCACGGAAATCTCGCACAGTATCGATGTAGAAGGGGTTCTCACGCTGGCATATGATGGCCTCCCTAACGATTGTAGTGGAGTCGTGAATCTTGTGGTAGACCTTTTGTGAGTAGAGCTGCAGTCGTTTTCTCGTAAGACTAGCCTGTTCGTCCAAGCTTAATTCCTGAAACGTTCGACTCGGGCTGTTCGGATACTTGCCCGGGAACTTCTCGTTCTCGAGGGTATTTCGGATCATGTTGAATTCGTCGCGTTTTGCCGGGATATATTCACCTCTCCATGCCCAGGGCAGGCGACGATCACAAGTTTTCCCCGGTCTGTTAAAATCACAAGACGCGCAGTCGGATTCTGTAACGACAGAATCTGGTTGAAGCCGATTTGTCGTCATGATATTCGGGTACATGGACGCAACATCCAAATGGTAGATGAGTGGGTTCTCGTGTCGGTTTGGTGTCTCTTTCAGCTTCATCAACCTGCTTTCGATTTGTGCCTTGACCTCATCATAGTTTTCGACATCCTCCAGCTTCTTCTTCTCCTCGACGGTAATGACGAACTTCAACGCAGCATCAAGATCCCTTAGAAGTTCGTCGACAGCACCTGTATCGACGGCAAAGTCTACAGGGATGTCGGCTCGAAACACACCAGCCTCGATACTTTCTACGTGTCCACCAACATACGTTTCCGAGTCGAGCAGGTGGCCATCCCAAAAAGCTTCCCGGGGAGCAATGTGTTTATTCGGGATAGCGATTCCTTTCTGATATGCTTGGACCATGATCAGCATCTCGCAGAGAGTACCCGTTCCTTTTCGTAGCACGTCGTCGCCGCCGAGTGGTAGAATAGTGCAAAGCGAGAAGATGAAGGGGTGGACATATTTCATGTAGAGATAGTATGTTGCGACGGCATCGGAGACGGAGTACTCTGCCAGCGTCTGTGGCCGCTCGCTCGCGTACGGCGTCATCAGTTCCGGATCCAGCTCGTCAGGGTCGTAGCCGAGTTTGGCGACTGTTACGGCTTTCAGACCACGGGAGCCCTGCGGTAGGTATGAGTCTCGATTGACCCAGTGGAAGCAGTCCATGTGGACGCTGTAGTTGCATTTGAACTGGTCCTCGCTGTCCTTTTTCCAGCCAATCTCCTGGTACATGTCGATGCCATGAACACTAGCTCTGGTTTCAACGAATGGCCAGTCGAAAAAGTCACCGTTGTAGGTTGCAATGACGGTGGGACGTGCTTCTTTGATGTGCAAGAAGAATCGTTCAATCAATGTTTTCTCGTTTGGTTCGTTGAATATCATGAAAGGCCCCGGGTACTCGGGCTTGGGTGTGTAATCGAAGTCGCCAATGTCTTCTGAGATGATCTCTCGGTTGGTAATTAGGAACCCCTGCCCATCAATCATGTACGACATCATCATGATCTGATCGATAGCAGCGTCAGGGAATTTAAGGGGAAGTTTCGTCGTCTCGATATCAAAGGCCATCACCACCGGGTCTGCTGGCAGCGATCTGCCCTCATTCGGGTAGAGCTTTGTGACGCCGTGCTTGGCCTCGACAAAATACCACTTTCCCACTCGTATATCTAGCTCGGTCAGTATAGACAACCCCTTCGAGTCCCGCCAGACACGTACCGGCATCAATCATTACTCTAACATGGTATGGGACATCATATTCTCGAATGTCCACAATAAAATCGCTCGCATCAGCAATTGAGGTATTCATTGTTCGTTCATCATCTCGTAAATCATCAAAAAGATCAAAATTGCCAGTCGCGCTGGGACTGTTAGCCACGTACAGATCATTCAGGGGCTACTGCTTCCACTTACGCCTGCACCTCTGCATAAGTCTCCATGGCATTCATCGTTTTCTTGTTCTTCTCCGCAAGCGGCATGATGTCTTTCCGCGCGGACATGAGGTCGTTCACGTTGGAGAATCGGAGCTCCAGAAACGTTCGCTGATATCCCAGTAGGTGGTTCGGCATGTCGAGGTCTGTCCTCTCAATGCGCCGCACCGATCGTACAACACCACCACCCGGGACTCGCTTGACCCATTCTTCAACTTCTGACTCGTGGCCTCTCTTGATGGCAATCATGAAGTAGGGCTCATACTCCACAGAGGCCTTGAAGGTCGATCCATCCTCCTCAATGAAGTAGCAGTCGAGCGCCGCTCGGCCGCCGGGTATCTTTTCGTCCTCGATCGATGTAGGCTGTACATTAACGAGCCATCCCTCCTTCTTTCGGCCACTCTCGTATCGTGTAAACCCCATCTTGTCGTCGATGCTGTTTGCAAGCCGTGTGCGTTCCCACTTCTCGTCGGCCGATGTGCCCTCTGCCCTGGAGGAGGCGGCGAATGTGCGGGGCCCTCGACCGCCATGGTATGCGGACTTGCCTCCTCGGCGGAAGCCCTTCTGCGGGCGACGTAGACTTGTGTTGGGCATGGTAGCAGTCGCCCAGGGGCAGTTTTATCGAGGTTGCCGGGTCTTGGTGGACAACATGAAGGTTATAGCCAACCGGGTCGGTATACCAAGGTTGAATCTATTCAATGGAGTAAATGTGGGTGTCCAGGTGTGTACAGGAGACGTATGGTTCCAAATCAACGATATGTACAATGTCGAGATGATGGTACGCAGGACCTAAATTGTTGGAGGGTCAACTAATTGTCCCGCGAAAAAGAGACGCGTCCAAACGCGCGCGACCGCGACGTGCAAGCACACGCCCCACCCATGTTTAATGGCGGCTCCACCCGCAATCGGTCCCTGGCTCGGTGGAGCTCGAGTGGTAGGCTGGGATGGATTTTCCGGCGTCATCGAGGTGACGATTTCAAGGTCCAATGGTCATGTGCCAGCATGCAACCGCTCGACTGATAGGGAACGACTGTCCACGGCTTCGAAATCTTGATGAAACCAATTGAACCTACACGATAGCCACAACATGGCGCCAAGCGATCAAAGCGGCCCTGCTGCCCCCAACAGCGAGCGTATACTGTACTCGAGACCAATAGACCAAACCCAGCCGTCCAGCGCCGTCGCACCACCACCACCCGGCAAAACGAGCGTCCAGCAAGTACTATCAGAAATTAAGCCGGACGACTTCGCCAAAATCGGCAGCACGCCGTGCGCGGGACAAGGATTCCTCAGCGGTATCGGTGCCGGAGCAGGTCTAGGTGGGCTGCGGTTCATCCAGAAAGGTACAATAACCGAGCCCTCTTGCTCGCCTATATCCTAAATGGCATGATTCTCACGATACATTGCTGCAGGCTCGCTGAAAGGGAGTGCAAACTGGGCCGTTGGAGCTTTTCTCTTGGGCAGCATAGTGTCCTATGAGTACTGTCAGTATCGGAGACGAGCCGAGCGCATCGCACTGAAGCGAGAGGTCGAAATCGTAAACGAGCAGAAGCGGCAGGAATACGAAAGAGTGGCCGAGGAGAGGAGGAAGCAGGAAGCACAACAGGCGCTATTGGCGTCACCGCCAAAGTCGGGGCAGCCATGGTATAAGTTCTGGTGAGAGGCCTGCTTGGCTGCGGTGTACGATCAAGAGTCATGTATCACTACGAGGAAGCTCCTTGCTCACAAGAATTTAGGAATGAGTCTGAGTCCGAGAATGTATGTGAATATTTGTCATGGCCATTATATCTTGGGGTATTCTTGACAAAATGGCGGCAATGCTGGCGTCAAAACGCGAATACGGGGGAAGGCAACGTAAACATAAAATGCAAAGACTTCCGACCAATCTGAACGCCTGGACGCTACCAAAATGTGTGCTAACATAAGGGGAAAAAAAAAAAAAAAGGCACCTCGAGGTCCTGCCCGGACGCCCTATATTGCCCTCCCTTGCCAGTCCATGCCTTCATGGGCCCCTACTCCAAGAACCCCAAACTTGACTTTGACCCCCATCACCACCATCATATCATCCCATCGTAATGGCAAAGGAAAGTTGATCAGATTCAGTAAACCGAACCTTCCTTGCTGATGGCTGCTCGCCCGGTGCTGCAGCAATAGCTGCCTCGGCCCTGCGGCGCTGGCTTCTCTTGGCCCTCGCCTCACTCTCTTCTCGCTTGCGATATTCGGCCATCTGGTGCCTGCGCTTCATAGATCTGGCGTGGGCCAACGCTGGGGTTGGCTTAAACCCCACTCCGTTGATGCCCGTGCCGTCGTCGTCTTCATCCTCGGGGTCATATACCGTGATCTCATCCTCGTGCCATGTCAAGGCAGCCCGAACGGGATCGATAATCTCCATCTCATCGTCAGAGCTATCGGATTCGTCCAGCTGGTTCTGCTCGAGTACAGGACTGCGCTTGAACCGGAGGGGTGGCGTGCCTGCTCTCTTTTTCCGGGATTTCGAATTGGCGAGCCGATTGATGGAAGGGTAGGATCCCTGCAGCGCACCGCCCACCGCATCTGCCGGTCGCACAGCAACAATCGGCTCTGATGAAGGCTTCTCAGTCTCCCCTACAGACTCCACCGCGGGCAGGGCATCCTGCATCACCTCGTCTGGTCGCTGTCGTTTGCACGTTGGCTCGGCGGCATCAACATCGTCGCCGACTGCCCCGCCCCCACTCTCGAGAGCCAGCCCATAGAACTTGTGCGTGACCTTTGAGCTCGGACTGTTGCCTCCGTCCTCAGTTGGCAAGGACTTGGATAAATCGAAGGAGAACTTGATGGAAGGTAGCTGGGTGTCGTCGCCGCGCTTGCGTTTAGGCGTGGCCTCGGACGGGAACGATGCCATGGCTGGTGAAGCTGGACGGGCGCTTGCGTGGATGTGAAGGTATCGGAGAGATGCCGCTAGTTGGAAGCCAGTGCCTTTCCCTACCCAGCCATCGTGTGCCATGCAAGGGAAATCAAGGGTGACTGGTCAGATCTGCGGCAAGTGCGGGTGTCAGTGCTTCTGCATGCCAGGGAGGGGGATTTATGCAGAAGGATGAAATGCGATGCGTTGTCGATATTTGTGTTTCGTGAAAGAAGGAAGCCCTACCAGGTACTAGCTCCGGTCGATCGAGATAGGCGCCACTTGAGGGGAACCAAGGCTGAGGTCACGAGCGGACTGACGCTGCAAAGGAAGTAGTAGGTACCTAGCTCACAGCTTCCACGTGCGTCAGCTGTAGGCCAGGATGGGGCACGTCTAGCATGAATTTGCGTGTTTCGAATCCGTCCGTCCCTTCTAGGTGTTTAGTACCTGCTCTGGGGCAATCAAATGACAAGGTGATCGACGGCTGGGATCTGGCCCTCGGTACTGTATTTTGCTTCACGATGCAGACAGGCATGGAAGGACATCATTTAGCGCTCGTAGGGTCCGGACCCTCACAAAGCCTCAACGCGGTGCACTTGCATCTACAACATGCCTGGTACCACTGGAACATTGCTTGTATTCAAATCATTCAACATAAAATCGGGCTTGGTGAGCACAGTAGCTTCCAGTTTGGAGCCAACACGCTGACAACGCTTGGCAAATACTAGTCCGTTTCGCTTGCATACATTCTCGAAGCAACACTGCTTGGGCCAAGCATCCCGGAGCCCAAGGTACCGAACCGGCCATCGCGGGCTGATGCCATTGCAGCCGACGCTTGCCTCAGCCTTATCCCCAACCCCACCAGCGCTTCCCTTCCCTCTCCTCCCATCTCCAATTTTCAGCTTTCACCCATGTCCAAGCCGCACGCTATCAACGGGGTCGGCGTTAACCCCCCGCCTTGCCCGCCCAGCGTAGGAGGCACTGTTTACCCCGCACCAGGCGCCATCAATCCTGGGGCGTCATCCATGGAGAGCAGGGCAAGCTCCGGGTTGTGGGATGCAGCAGGCAGGCAGAACCCATTTGCAGCACATGCTGCACTGTAGGAATGATGCGCGTGATCCAAGGTAATGCAGCTCGTTGCCTCATCGCCCCTGACGCGCACCAACGATAGGATGACGAGTCACCCCCTCCAGCGAACTCCCAAGCTCTTGTGGACCGTTTCCTGGGTATCCTTGGAATTAATGACATCCGGAATAGCCTGAAGTCGACGAGTTCCACATGCCTCCACGTGCGAAATGTCGTGCAGTACTCGAGCGTATTACTTATATCCACCTATATCCCTCGTCGCCATCTCCACGTAGCTCTCCTGAACTTCATCACACCATCTGCAGCAAACATCTTGTCATATACCCAGTCCAGCCAAGATGACCGACGCTCCCTTTACTTTCTTGCCCCTGGGTGCCATCATCCAGACCTTCAAGGTCAATGGCATCAACATCGTCCAGGGCTTCGAGACACAGGAGCAGTACGTTGAATACAACGGCCCCTACTTCGGCGAGACCATCGGCCGTGTCGCCAACCGTATCAAGAACGCCAAGCTCGATAGCATCGACGGCAAGGAGCACGTTCTCGTCACCAACGAGAACACCAACACCCTCCACGGCGGCAAGGTCGGTTGGGGCAAGCGTATCTGGAAGGGCCCTACTCCCGTCGGCACAAGGGAGATTCCAGGCGTCGACGGCCTCAAGGGCGGCGAGAGCGTCGAGTTCACCCTCGTCAGCGAGGACGGCGACCAAGGCTTTCCCGGCACTGTCGAGGTCAAGGTCATCTACACCACCGGCACACAGGACGTGGGCGGCAAGGAGGCTGTAGTATTGGGCATAGAGTATGAGGCTCAGTTGGTGGGGGGGGCCAACGAGACCGTCCTCAATGTGACCAACCACTCCTACTTTAACCTGTCCGGCGAGCCCACCATTGACGGCACCCAAATTACCCTCGCCACCAACAACCACCTTCCCATTGACAACACCGGCATCCCCAGCAGTGGCCCCGTGCCTTTCCCCTTCGACACCACCAAGCCCTTTAGCCTGGGTGAGAAGGAAGAGTACGTTGACCACGCCTTTGTTCTCAACACAGACCCGTCGTCCGTTCCCATCGACACCCGCTCGCAGCCGCTCGCCCTCAACCTTGCCGCGCACCACCCCAAGACCGGCATCCACCTCGAGGTCCACAGCACGGAGCCCGTCTTTCAGGTGTATAACGGCTGCGGCATCGATGTGCCGGCCGTTGGAAACATCCCTGCCCGGCGCCCCTATGCCGGCTTCTGCTGCGAGCCTGGTCGCTACACCAATGCGGCAAACGTGCCCGAGTGGAAGAACACGGTATTGCTCAAGAAAGGCGATACGTACGGCTCTAGAATTGTTTACAAGGGCTGGGCCGAGTAAAACTACAAACATAACGTGGCCACGGTTGGCTCGACGGTGCAGTTGGAATATGGCTATGTTAGGTGGGAAAACTTGCACGCAGGGATGTCTTTTCGATCTGTTTCGAATAATCATGTACAATCCTCGTGGCGTCGTAGTCGCAGTGCTGGTATAATCCTATGCCCGACGCCGGAACAGAATACTCAGGCATCATACAATGCGAGCCGTGTCCTCTCATAAACAATCCTTCGGGACAACTTTTCGACAATAGCCTAGTCTGAATCGCTGTCATCGCCCAGAAATGCTAGGTCCGCTTGCGCTCTCTTGCGTCGTGCTGCGAATGTGGTTTCCTCTTGCTCTTCCTCGTCTTCACTGCCATCGGCCTTGATCTCTGCTTTCGCCTCATCACCGCTGTCTTCGCTCTCTTCAAACTTTCTTGCCTTGACTTTGCCTCTGCTAGCGCGCCCACCAGACCCTGACCCCCAGAGTCGATTCATCTCCTGCGCCGCCTCTGCGTCGGCCAACAGCTCCCGTGTTTCCCGAATCTCCTTTGCCTTGGCCTCTGAAAATCGGCCGTCCATGCCGATGTCTGCCAGCATCCTCCGTAAATGGCGAATTTTCGCTTTTGTGTCATTGCCATGCTCCTTCAATTCATTGTGCCACAGCTTGCGGATGCCACATTTGACAAGCTGAGACTGCAGCTTCTTGATTTCGGCTTCTTGAGGATCGTCTGGGGAAGATGCCCTTTTCACTGTTCCCTTTGTCTTTTTGCTCTTAGCGTCTTTCGATGCAGGTTCCTTCTTCTGTCGCTTCTTGGTCTTTCGTCTCGTCGGAACCTCGTCAATGACGTCCGAGTACTCTTCTTCATCTTCTTCGGGAACCGCATTCTTGGCTTTTTCGTCTTTAATTGACGGCTTGCTGTCGGCTTCCTCGTCCTTTTTGATTTCGGAAGGCTCTTGATCGTCGGTTTCACCGACTTGTTTTTTCAATATCGCGTCTTCCACCGCTTGGTCATCCTCTCTTTGAATCTTGATGGATTTCTTGTCCTTCTGATCGAAGTCGAGATCGTCCTCCTCCTTCAAATTGCGCTTCCGTTTTAGCGGCGGGGACGCACTGGATTTGAGTGCAGGTTCTTCATCGTCCGATTTGGCCGTCTTCACGTCTTCGACTTTGCCTTCCGCCTCGCTCGCATCGGAATCCTCCGTTTTCGGTGCCTTCTGTTTTGTAGGGCGCTGATTGCGTTTTTGCTTAGGGCTTTCGCTGTCGGCCGGCTTACGTGCGATGGCTTTCTTAGGACCAGATTTCTTCTTTGGGGTGGGATCTGCCTCTTCCAGCAGTTTGACCTAGGATCAAATGTTAGACCAGAAAGGTACAGCAATTGACCGACCTGATGTGACATACGACGTGCTCCTTGATAACGGTTTTGCTCCGGTTCTTCCATTGCCCAGCTGAGAAAAATCCGTCTTCGAGGTCAAGCTTCTCTTCCACGTGCTTGCGCACCTTGTTCACCGTGACATTGTCTGGCTCCTCGATCCAGACTTCACGCGTCCCATCGACGAGAGCCTGTTCCAGCTTCTTTGCGGAAGGCGCCATAGGGTATGGTCTTTTATTGATGAGAATACTTTCTGAAGCGTACAGCAAGATCTTGATACGTACAGGTTTGGCTGTGCGAAGCTGAACACTGGCGATCTGTCGCGCACTCGACGTGTTTAAAGTTTGGGTGACGCGACGAGCGACAAGCTTCCCTACTGACGATCCCGCTTCTTTACTAGGTGCATTTTGTGACCAATGACATTGCGGGATTCGCTATCGAAAATAGCGGTACTGTCTAGGTACTATCCAGGCTGAATGCAGCATCTGTACAGTACATTCCTGGCGGGAATCAGCCGATAGAAAGAGCACGAAGACACTGGCCCAATTAGAACCGACGGGAAGCCGTCGACGCACTAAGAGCGCGATGAGCACATTGGATTATGCTCGCGCACTTCTAGATTGCAAAGGCAAATATGGTATCTCTTTTGCATAAAAGCAGATGGTTCCTAGGCGGTTACCTACTAAGGTCAGGTACTAGTTGTACCTTAGATAATGACGTCGACTAAGGTACTTCTCAAGCAGCACTTTGATGGCCAATTTCCAAGTACCTCCGCCTAAGGTATCAGTGGATGCCTTAATTCGACGTGCATCGCCTGTGGGCAAGTGATTCCAGCCATTAACAGCCTGGAAAGAGTCATCGTGTACGCAACCAAACTCTCCCCATCATCGCAACCATGTCGACGTCCCTTGCCCCAGAGTGCAATGAAGTTAAAGAGTAATTGCATAGCTTGTGAAGCAAATTTCAAAGCTGACGGACCATCCTAGGCGCTACGATACGTGCTTCCTCAAATGGTACAGCGAGAGTGAGGTGTCCTGTTCTTCCGAACCCGAGTGATGGGACTAATAGCCAACAGAGTACCTGAGGGGCGGCGAGAAGGATAACAAAGAATGCGTTGGTCTTTTCACCGAATATCAAAAGTGCTTAAATGTCAGTTGCAAGTATGCCCCTGATGAAGCGGCGAATTCATTACTAACGCGCCTCAGACGGCTCTTAAAGACCGTGGCATTGACAAGCTTCTTGAAGAGGCTCGAGAGGACAACAAGGAGAATGATGTGAGGCTTTTAGGGCCTAAAAGTAAGTGGAAAGCGAGATGATATGCTATAGCAAATGGGCAAATAACACATGAACAGAATAGAGTATGGTCCTGTTGTATGTTTTGAGGACGCATGGTATCGAGCATGTAGACAGCGAGCCTGGGATCTCCTCGCAATTGAATGTACCAAGACAATTTTGACTTTTTTTTTTTTTTTTTTTTTTTGTTTCTATCCTCAATTCTACCATAGATTGTATTTATATTATCACGATATTGCCATGAGTGCAACGATTTTAGCTCAAATTTGGTCGAATAAATCATGAAATGCGCAGATGGAAGAAGGTCCACGTGATTCCAGACCCGGCAGTCCCACGCTTGGGGGCGGTGGGTAATAAGGAGCAGCGCTAAACAGCAGGCAATCTTGATAGGGAGTGACGTTAGCGACATCTGGCATCCAAGTTTTGCCCGTGGTACGCGCAATGTATTGCCAGAGGAAAGGCAGGGGGAAGCACACTGCATCCGACGCCTGAGCCACTCTTCGCCGGTTCGCATCGCCAGGACAGCAGTTACTTCACTATTCAACAACGAGAACGACCACGACTACGACCACGACGAGCCTCACTGCCTCCGGTCAACAGCTGCTGCGAACCGAGCCGCCTGCCAAGCCCCAGCTGCCGCATCTACACCCCCCGCCTCCCTTTCGACAAATCACGGGCCAAGAGATCCATCTCGGCATGCGCTGCCAAAGGGTGTAGCATCCTATGCACCCCTTCTCGACTCTGACGGTCGGCATCTTCGTGGCTGGTTACATCACTGCGCGCTGGGATCTTGTTACGCGACTGTATGAGCTTGCCATCTTTGCTTGGGAATACGGCGTTGTCGTAGGTTCCCATGGCCCAATTGCAATATATAGAGACCTGGGACTGACGTGGCTTGGTTAGACACGCGCAGCAAAAGGCTTGGTGCTTCTCACCGGACTATTCCTCGTCATTTTCATACCTGTTCTACTGGTGGCCCTGAAAGAGACACGTCTGGTACGATGGACCAAAACCGAGCCCGTTACACGGCGACTAACTAAAACTAGCATACCCGAATGCCCGGCACCGGTGTTTCCGCACGAGACGAGTTGAGAAGAAGAGGATCCTTCTAGGCGGTGCCGTGTTGGCAGGGCCCAAGTGTTTGTCATGGTAGAGCATGATGGACTCATGAGAGTGTTCTGGCCGACAGATGTTCGCAGCTCCGGTCACCCAGGGGTTGTTGTAGGATGGCGCAACTCAACCCTTGACGTCTTTGTTGTCGCCATATTGGATGCGGTCGATGTCGGTTTCCTCCATCAGACAGGTTGGTCGATGTAGCTAACCTTGGCTAGGCTCGAGATGTCGAATACCACATCAAGGCAGGGACTTTCTTCCGGAACGCGCCACATGCTCCTAGCCGGATCTTCGAGCTTTGCGGTCACTCGTCTATGCACGTCCTAGGTCTCTCCAATGTGGCCGACATTTCTGCCGCCGATCCCTCCTGGCTCTGCGCAACGACTTATACATACGCGCGACAGCCAAGCATCACCTGTGCCAAGGCATCAAGTGTCCAACTAATCATGTACGATAGACCCTACCCGATTGGCATGCAATATATTTCTCTCAAACCCATCGAGCTAGCGCTTGGGGATAAGCAGATTGCGCTGGAAGACACAAGGGCCACCGGGTCGGAGGAGGAGCAAGAGGAGGAGAAGCAGGAGAGAAAGGCGAGGGAAGCAAATGCAAAGCTGGTGGAAAAGTTGAAACTACATACGATTGTCAAGCGAGTCCCATCGGCACGGGACAAGGCTCTACTCAAAATCGTCAACCAAGTCAACTGGTCGTGGGAGCTGGAGAGAATTCTACAGAAGAACGTCGGGCGCCTAGGGCCGCGACCAAAGCGCAGCCAGAGCGTTTCCGAAAGGGTAGTCGAGTCTGCTGCGACAATGAGGAACTATGTCCTTATGCAGCTATGGTCTATATTTACGGTCTATCTGTTTCCCATACTGCAGAAGATATTCCTCCTGCTGTTGCTTGCGCAGCGAGCAATGGCCGAAGTGTTACTGCTGTTGTTGGAATTTCGCGTCAAGCCAGGGTCGGCTGCCCTGAAGGACGTCTCTGCAACGGCTCAGCAGATCGAGATTCGGCTACAGCAGTTCTGTTACTGGCCGATGCAGTACGTGACGCTCAGGCAGCGCAAGAGGAATTGGGCCAGTGTCACGACAAGCCATCCAGATTACATTCGCTTCTACAATAGCCTGTGGCTCGTTGCGAACGATGTGATAATCGGTATGGCTTTGGGGTCGTACATCATTGAGCAGAAAGACCGGGTGGCCCTGCAAATCAGCGAGCTCCTGCGCCTGTATACAGTAGAGGCTTTGCAGCGCAGCATCTCGTGGCTGATGGGGTGGCCAGCCGGTCTCAAGCTCAACACCGAGCTCGCGGCCTTTCTTGGTGACCTCTTCCTGTGGGTTATCGACTACTGGTCAAGTACGTATCTCTATGCTCTACAGGGTTGGGTTCTTGGCTGACTTTGCTAGGCTGCATCGAGACCCTCACCCCGGTTCTGCCGCATCTGGTGTGGTTCATCGGCTTCTCATCCTTTGCCGGTGCCAGCATGCCCATCGCCATGTTCTCGGACCTCTTGTCAGCCCTCACCATACACATCTACTCGTTTTACCTTGCTTCGGCGCGGATATACCACTGGCAGCTCACAATACTGCGATCGCTCTTCCATCTGTTCCGTGGCAAGAAATACAATGTGCTACGTAACCGTATCGACTCTTGCGACTACGACCTTGATCAGCTGCTTGTCGGCACAATCTTATTTACGGTCCTCTTCTTTCTACTGCCCACGGTCATGGTCTTCTACCTCAACTTTGCCATTGCGAGGATGATTATCATCTCCTTGAAGGCTGGCTTCGATACCATGCTCTCCTGCTTGAATCATTTCCCCTTGTTCGCGCTCATGTTGAGGATAAAAGACCCCTGCAGACTACCAGGTAAGTAGAAATGACTATTGATGCTGGATTGTGATGCTGACGGAAGTAGGTGGTATTCGTTTCGAGCTTCGTGACACCCTCATCAACACGTCTACCAATGGCACCCTACCTCGCGAACCACCGACATCGGTTATATATCTTAAGGTATGTACCAAGGCTCATGTCAAGACACATTGCTAACAACAGAGTAGTCCGTGCCGTTGACCTTTAAAGCCATGTTCCATCAATACTTTCAGATGGCGCACCGGATTCGCAAGCACTACCTCGCACCACGTGTGCTGCTGTGTCTCTTGACGGGCAAGTTCGTGCCACCGATCAACAGAAAGAACCTCTACAGCTTGCAATACAGCATGTTACCGGCGAAGAGAGCGACGATATGGGAGATGTGGCGGACGGTTAATTGGGACATTTCCGAGAGCAGGCCGAAGCCGACACCTGTAACACATATACCGGCGTTGGCCAATGGAGTGAAGAGGCTACCTGGGAGCGGAAGGATGAGGTCTTATCATTAGCGTTGGATACACTTGCATATATTGTTTAGAGGAAATGAGTTAATGAGGAATGCCTTGAATCTGTGGTCTGAAAGCTCCAGCCGTAGCTAGGAGACTGGTGCTCTCTTGCCGAAGGTCAACCTACCTTGTCTATAAGTACCTCTTGTCATCGACCTGTATTCTCCCCAGCCATTGACGAAGCCTTTCATCTTTCCATTTGTTGGCGTTGAAACTCTGCTAGAGCTGTTCAACGCCCTGACGGCAACACCTACAGTACCTTGGGTAGGCAGTGGCAGGACGTTTAAGCCAGCCCATTATTCCTCGTGTCTTCTAATCAAGGACCATCAGAGACGTCATGCGCAAGTAATTTCCACTTCGCTTAAAAGAAGGGTCTGGGGCTAGTATACCGCAAAGTGAGATGCGAGTTTTCACCTATCACCTTGATATGTGGCAGCTGGCAGCTCTGCCAACGACCCTTTCACCTGACCTTTACCGAGCCCTTATCCTCCCACAAGATTTTCCCCAAATACTGCAATGAATCGTCTTCTTTGCACATTTTCTTTCCGTCTCATCTCCTTTTCGCATCGCGAAAGCATCACAGCAACTTGCGACGAAAGAGCAAACGCATCGCACACACCGTTACAAAGCATCGCGCATTCATAAGACCCCCTTTCGCGTCTTTACGGTATATCTTATCGGGTCAATTGACTTGATGTACGCAAGGAATCCACTTCGGTTCGAAGGCAATGGCTAAAAGCCATGAAGCAGAACAAGCATCGCAAAAGATTACTCCGCTGTTTGCGTACACGCCCGCGTCTCGCAAACCTATCCGCTTCTACAAGAAAGATCCCTCTATAAGACACCCGTGTCAACGCAACCGTGGCAATGTCTTTCAACGTCATCGCCAGGAAAGGGAAGAGGCCTGCGCGCCCCGGCACAGGCCGCTACATGCGCGAGCAGCTCGCGAAGAGACTGAAGCGATCCATGGCCGCCATCTTCGACAGCGACGACGAGCTCCTTGCCCCTCTGCCTTTCCTTTCCACCGACCCGCGCGCCCTATTCTGCGCTGCCCCTTTGCCCGATGACCCCTACCACGGCTCTTACAACGTGGCCACGTTCCCCAAGTGGAGGGTCCTCCCACCTCCTGCCATCGTCGTCACCAGCACCGAGGGCAAGGTTGCGCCCGTCGACGAGGCGCCCACTTGGAAGCCGCTGCAGGTGTCGTGGGCTGCCACCTTTCAGATGCAGACCTGGAGAGAGGAGAAGCGCAATCCGACGTGCCTGGCTCCCGAGGTCCAATTCAATGATGGGCCGTTCTCTAATCAATGGGCTGTGGACGAGCTGATATCGGCCAGGGAGGCACAGCGCGCGTTGGCGTTTTTATCTCGTGGCACGGAGCAGTTTTTCTGCGAGTTAGGCCCTGAGGTGACCTCGCGAGATGCTTCTTATGAGTTAGAGCTTGAGGAGGTTTCGGAAATTTGTCCCGATGAGTTCGTCTTGATGGTCTAATACAATGGGTATCGACCATCGTGTTCTACTAAGGGATGAATTACATGACGGTATTGGATTGGGAGACGGCGTTGAGGAGGAAAGGAAAATCAGGAGATATACAACAAAAAAGAAAAGAGACTTTGAGATACCCAAATTGAGATACCCGGATGGATGGTGTATTAGGATTATAACCAAATCAAACTGAATCTACCCCTGAAGTTGAAAAGCAGTCAAAAAAGTCTCACGCAATGGCAAGGTGAAGTTGATCTCGGTGAGCGTAGCATCGCACACCGAGATGCCCGTTCGTCATGGCTCAGGTCCCCTGCTATGGAGGCATCGCAGCTCGAAACGGATGGTAACCGAATATAGATAAGTCGAGGAGGATCAGAGACCAGCCGTCAAACCCTAAATCTGAAATATTTATTTGGAATCGACCAGGGGCTTGCATCTACGACCATCATCGTGATGGCAAGCGTCCGCCGGCTCCTCCCCATGTTCCCACATGAGGCACCCAGATCGAGGGTTTCCCCCAAAGGCGGCAGATCTAAAGACATAACGGTGGGCTTCGTCCAATCGTGGATTGGCGTTTATCCACATGTTCATTGATGCTGTGCCCAAGGGATCGGGATGGCTTGTGCTTGGCCTCACCGTTGCTTTGTAGTTGCTGTGACGAGCTCAGGCCATGAAGACGGGATCGATGCCTCTGACATGCCGTCGTGCTGTCCATTCCGCAACGCTCTCGGTCCGCCGTCACAACACCCACATCGGCAACGGCGCTTGCACGATTAATGCCTCTGGAAAAGCGATTCGTCCACCGTGGCGGTGTCGTGCAGCCAGCGGCCGGCAATCAAAGTCAGGACGGGGTCAGCAGCCCGTCACAACTGGCGCAGCAACCCCTGGCCGACGGCCCGTGGGATGGGATGTCACCCAATGATGCAATCAGCACGCACCCTGAGTAGCCGGCACTGACCGTCGTAGGACCCCCTCGTTGGCCGCTAGGATGCGGTTCGACGTCAGATGCTGCCACGCGAACATCAGAACGTCGACTAAGACTGTTCAGGGTTCCTCCCGCTGACGTTCTGGGCTAGCATGTCCCCCGTTGGATCAGAGGTACAGTAATTAGCTTAGCAGGCGCTTGAGAGAGAGGACGACGCCGATGTCCTCGACGATCTAGATCCACAGGGGTCCTACCATAGTGCATCCCCCCCTTAACCTGGGTTCTTGGCCCTACGCCGATCTCGCCATTTATCCCCCTCCCCTCCAATCGTGCGATACCCTGAAGCTTTCAGCGCCCGCCCATTGCACCCACCAACACGAACCACCTACGAGTCTCACCACGGGGCAATCAATCAAGCCTTCGTCAACGCGGGAAGAGTCCCTCTTTCGTCCGATATTGTGCGGGGTATTGCAGCCGGCGTGACAACACGAGGCACCCAAAGTATCTTCACACCAGCACCTGCGCATCATCAGCCCACTTATCTGTCCCCTCGGCCGAGCAACAAGAGGACCTTCTTTACTGCTCACATATAGGCTGATCCCGCATTTGACGTCACCCTGCTGCACCTGGGGGAGCTTGGGTCTTTTCGGTATAGGGCCTTTCATCTCCTCGGCTTTCTGGACTGAGTCGAGTTGTTTAAATAAAGCCCTGACCAGCCTATTCGCAATCCGCTGTTGTATACCGGCATATCGTGTGAGTGAGTATCAGCGTGAGAGTCTAGACACGCGTTGCTTGAATACCAATTGCATCAAACACTATCCCTCACTTCAATCATCCTGTTTCAGCACTCGTGAACTTGCTTCATCAAACCCAATTTGTATATTAACGTTGAATATGGAGACCCGCACCTGCACCACCGCGTACGCCTTCCCAGGAGACCAGATTCCCTACCGCACTAGCACCATGGACCCCAACCAGCGCTTCTACAGGCACTTCCTGGACAGTGTTGCAGGTGAGCAGGTCTTGCGTAATACGTGTGTAGGCTTAGCAGCACCGCTAACAGACGACGACCACCAGTCATCCAGGACCAGATGAGCCAGCTTGAATCACTCGCAGCCATTGGTGGTGAACGTCAGGCAGCCATCGACCATGTCCTGGCTGAGATTGCCAAGCTGCAGAACGAGGTTGCGGATGCTGCCGAGTTCACTCCGGCCTACGATCGAAGGCAGTACTCGGAAGCCATTAAGCTGATCCAGGACCAACTGAACCAGACCATCGCCAAGGTGACTCCCAAGTCCCGCTTCCAGTTCAAGCGATCATCCAAGACTCAGCACGTGGACATGGGCTCGCCGGAGAACGATCCCCGCCTGAGTCCTGGTAGCTTGTCGCGGAACGGTCACAATCGAGGCCCAGCAAGCCCTGTCGCGACCGAAGAAGCCGATACCGTCGGCGAGCTGCCTCCCAAGGGCAAGGACTACAACCAAGAGATGGCTAGACCCTGTGTCTCGTCCGTTCGGAAGCCAAGTTTCTCGACTGCCAAGAACATTGGCATCTCCGGACAAAAGAACATCCACATTATCTTGCCGTCCTCCGCTGCCCACGCCACGGCTGCTGGTTCATTGACCAATCTGACCAACTGTGTTGTTGATATGTCAATCCCTACAGCCGAGGGCTCGCCCTTTCCTGGCTTGGCACTCAAGAACATCAGCAGTAGTTTGATCGTAGCTGGCCGTGTCAACGGGCCTGTCCACATCACCGGTGTAACAGACAGCGTCCTTGTCATCACAGCGCACCAAGTGCGCATTCACGAGTGCAGCAATGTCGACATCTACCTGCACTGCGGTAGCCATCCTATTATTGAGGACTGTGCCGGCATGCGCTTCGCACCGCTTCCAGACACATATGTAAGGGGTTGAGCAATGCTGCATTTCCGAAACCTTCTTGACTAATATAGCGATGCAGGTTACGGAGGCTGAGCGTGCAAGCGAAAACCAGTGGGATCAAGTGGATGACTTTAAGTGGTTGAAGGCTGGCCACAGCCCCAATTGGACGGTGCTTTCAGACTCCGAGAGATTGCGAGACGGTGTCTGGAAGGAGCTTGTGCCTGGGAAGCCAGGTGCAAGCGTCGAGGAAACATTAAAGGCTGTTGGGATCCCACGGGTTTGATGGTTTTAAATTAAGGAGGCGTCTTTCGGTTGGTCGGCAGACAGGCATGGATGGATGGGAATCGGTTGTACAAGGCATCGGAGGCGGGCGTTTGGATCAAAATGGCGACTCATGCACGTATATCCTGATACTGTTGTAATGAATGATCCTCTTTGGCCAGTATGGTGGTGTTGTGAGGAGTTGGACTAGTCATATGTCCATTGCATCTCCGGCTACTTGATTGTCTTTGCCGAACTTGACGCCGCCTTCTCTGAGCCGCTCTAACAAAGCCCGCTGCATCTCGATCTTGGCCTCAAGCTCCTTGATCTCCGCCGTTTGGTCGTCGATGCTACGGCTCATGTCGGGCAGAGCGCGCACCTGCAGCCTGGCATGTTGCAGCTTGTGCTTCAGCCCGTCGGTTGCGCCCGGCACTTCTTTGAAGGACAGCTGCTGGTTGTTGCCGCTGCCGCCCGTGTCTCCGGGGGTCGCGCCCGTGGTGAGGCCCGTAGACGACTGTATACCTGCTCGAACCTTTGCGAGGACAATGGCGAGCTCGGAGAGGGCGTCGAGGTCGTCCGGGGAGAGCGTGGAGGGGAGCGCCAGCGGATGCGACGCGGACTCCATGGTTTGGCGGCGAGGTTGAAGAATTTGAAGGTGATGGAGTAAACAGCCCGCAGGACGTGGGGGAAATGCTGTCAGCCTTGCAGGGCGCGTGCGGCCGGACCCTTTATTCCCCCTTGAGACGTTGAGGTCAGGTCGGTGCTTAAATCGCAGGCGGCAATTGGTGAGCTGGGTCTGTTTAGTGAGACACGCAGCGCAAAAGTAGACTGTGCCAAGACGATCTGATGTGCACTGTGATTTTGTGCGTCCGCGAGGTGTGCGCGAGCACAGTGTCGATAGCGGCCAGCTGGCCGGGGAACCTGCGGCAGTATGACATAGCTCCCCACCACCAGAACAGATTTGCGCAGGGTCTTGCGTTGAGTGTTGGATAAAAGCTCACAGCGTGCCGCCCGCCAGCAGCAAAATCACGCAGCCTATCCCCATCCCTACAAACCTTTTCCCGTATCCTGAAAGAATCAATTGCCATCCCTAAGCATATACCAACATCGTTTCACCGTCGTCATGTCCAAGACAGAGCAAAAGGCCTGCCTGAGTACGTCCTCCTCCCCAGGTCCCCCTTCATCGTCCCCGCTGCCGATGCCCCGCCATGCAGCGGCAGCAGTCCCCCGTCCCTCTGCGCGGCGTGCCGTGACGGCGCCCTCGGCGGTCCAGGGCCCCCGGGCGCGCAGGCGGCCGGACATTGTCCTCGTGTGCTGCTACGTGCTCGTCTATCTCGAGGCCGGATGGCTAATCTTGCTGCTGTTGCGCTCGTATAGTCGTCATTGACGGGTGGGGCATCCCCTCCGAGAGCAGCCCCAAGGATGGCGATGCCATTGCCGCCGCCGAGACCCCCGTCATGGATGCATTGTCCAAGGACGAGAACGGCTTCACCGAGCTCGAGGCCTCGTCCGAGGCTGTAGGTCTGCCCGAGGGCCTGATGGGCAACTCGGAAGTCGGCCACCTCAACATTGGCGCCGGACGCATCGTGTGGCAGGACGTCGTCCGCATCGACAAGACGGTCCGAGAGGGTCAGCTGAGCTCGCAGCCTGTCATCAAGAAGACGTTCGAAGGTGCTGCCAGCGGCAACGGTCGCCTACATCTCTGCGGTCTCGTTTCCCACGGTGGTGTGGTCAGTGTGCCTCGAATCCGCATCGCACATATCGGGCACTGCTGACTCTTGAATAGCACGCTAAGCAAGACCACCTCTATGCCCTGCTCAAGGCCGCCAAGGAGTACAATGTCCCCGAGGTCTACATCCACTTCTTCGGCGACGGGCGTGACACCGACCCCAAGTCTGGTGCCGGCTACATGCAGGAGCTGGTCGACTTCATCAAGGACAATGGCGTCGGCAAGATTGCCACTGTCGTTGGACGATACTACGCCATGGACCGTGACAAGCGTTGGGACCGTCTGGAGATTGCCCTCAAGGGCATGGTCCTGGGCGAGGGAGAGGAGAGCGACGATCCTGTCGAAGCCATCAAGAGCCGGTATGCCCGTGGTGGAGACAAGGACAAGGATGAGTTCCTTACTCCCATCATCTTTGGTGGAAAGGAGGCTCGCATCAAGGGTATGCTTACCATACTTTTTCTTCATTCTCTTCTCATGACACTACTGACGCATGTGTAGACGACGACACCGTCTTCTTCTTCAACTACCGTTCGGACCGTGTACGCCAAATCACCCAGGTTCTCGGCAATGTCGACCGGGATGTCCTCCCTGACTTCCCTTACCCCAACATCAGCAAGCTTGTCACCATGACGAGGTACAAGACCGACTACCCTTTCGAGGTTGCCTTTGACCCCGTAGGCATGACCGACGTTCTGGCTGAGTGGCTCGGTAAGCAGAATGTCAAGCAGGTGCACATTGCCGAGACCGAAAAGTATGCCCATGTTACCTTCTTCTTCAACGGAGGTGTCGAGAAGGCCTTTGCTCTGGAGGAGCGTGATCCAGACCAGGATCTCGTTCCCTCGAACAAGTCCGTAGCTACTTACGATCTTGCCCCCGAGATGTCTGCCGATGGCGTGGCAGACCAGGTCGTCAAGCGTATGGGGGAGCAGGAGTTCCCCTTCGTCATGAACAACTTTGCTCCCCCCGACATGGTCGGCCACACGGGCAACTACGAGGCCGCCATCGTCGGCGTCGCCGCCACGGATAAGGCCATTGGCAAGATCCTCGAAGGCTGTAAGAAGGAGGGCTACATCCTCTTCATCACGGCCGACCACGGCAACGCCGAGGAGATGAAGTTCGCCGACGGCAAGCCCAAGACTAGCCACACCACCAACAAGGTACCCTTCATCATGACCAACGCACCCGAGGGATGGAGCCTCAAGAGCGAAGATGGCGTTCTCGGCGACGTCGCCCCTACGATCCTGGCTGCGATGGGCCTGCCCCAGCCCGCGGACATGACTGGACGGTCTTTGCTGTCCAAGGATCTCAAGCGAGGCGCCGAGTAGAAGGTGTTTAGGCCATGGGCGGTTGGGTTGGAGTTGATGGTACGGGCACCGGTTTCCATAGACAGAAAGATGATAGATCAGGCATGATTGATGAAGAATAAACAAACGATGATATTAGTCCTTTCGCCCCATGCTTGGGTGGATTCTTCCCGTTCCGGGTATTTAAAGATTGACTGGAGGTTGATCGGCATTACTACTGCATTTATGGTTCTGTTCCTGATACGGTCCACCATACTAAGCGGCCATAAGAGCCGTACTCAAACACGACCTCACGCTGGGGTTGGGTCCCAAGGGAAAGGCGTGCCAGAGAAGATACTGGTTCCTGTTACGAGGAGAAGGATGGTGATTTGGTATATCACAAGATTGCGGAGCCTTAGTGACAACTATTAGAGCAGCCGATAGTGGAGCTTACATCAGATACGGGTATTTGCTTGAGCGTATAAGTCAAAGTGATAGGTGCATCTCACCCTCCATTTCCGAGGCTCTGCTCCTCTTCATAGGTAGCAGCTCGTGTACATACGTCAGTTACGAATGTAAAAGTATGCCAAGGCTAGTCGGTAGCGAAGTCCGAGCTCGCTAGCATGATCTCAATGCGTATGAGATCTTGATTTTTTCTTGGAACATTGATAGTCTGGCAGAAGGTAGGGAGGGGTTATGACGTTCTTGGTCATCGCATGTTCTGCAAGGAGTCCACAACAACGGCTGCGTAATCAACGTCTCCAGGCACGTGGACTACTGCCAGGACTAGTAGGCCTTGGCTCAATTGGACCCCTATTGGAACAAGCTTGGAATTCTCACAGAAAACAATGCTGGGATCTTTAAATTTACGATAGCGTCAGGCATCGTGTGGGGTACCAAGAGTTCATCTCACAGACAAAGCTGACATAGCAACCAATGAGAGATCCTTGAAGCATGGTCCGGCCAAGGTCGATGTGCCGTTGCTATCCCATGAGGGACGGGAGCCCTGGATCAGCAGGGTCCCTGCTCCTAAGCCCTCGCGATGTGCGCTTGTGGTGGTGCTTCCGACCATCAAAGGGTTCCAGGGCGTCCCTGTCAGCCGCAGAGATCCAGATCCACGAGTCCAAAGGAGGGGCGTGTCCGCAAAAGCCTGGATGCGAGTCTTCTGTGGCGAGAGGAGCAGGAAGGAATCATTGATGTCGACAATCCTCAGCCGTGTCGACATGGCAATCTTGCGAATATCGATGATTATGCTGTGGCTGTGGCCGGGGTAGTTTGAACGAGGTGGCAGTGGAGATGTGGCTCGATCCGCGATGCACACTACACATGCAGCTTCCAGAGATCGGAAGCCATCTTGGGGCTGGATCGTAGCTACTTCAGCCAATGACAGTCGAACCACGCAGCGGATCAAGGGGTTTCGAGATCTGATGCCGTGCGATCAGGCTAAGAGTGCATCTGGACTCATCTGCCAGTGGAGTGTCTGCAACGTCGACCACCGGGGGCGTTGGCGGTTGAGGAAGGGCTGGAAAAGAGCGGCGCTTGGCCTCCGATGTGGAGCCCCGGGCTCCGGCTCACGTGAGTAGGCTCTATCCTTATCGATAAGACGCGAATCAGCAAGCATGCATCGGCATCAACCGTGGGTAGGATTAATTACACATACGTCATAGTGGTTGTGCTTGCATCGCAGGGAGAAAGGGGAGTGTGAGATGGGGGATGGGGGATGGGGAAAAGGCGCCGCTGCATGGATTCCAAGCCGAAACTCTGCACACAGTACACTGACAAGAAATTACGTCACAACCGGACGATCCCCACCTTTTAGGGCCAGTAAACAAGGACAATCAGAGAAGGATGCATGGCGGATACGGTGGTCGCGGAGTCGGACGACAGCTCCGGGAAGAGGCGGAGAAGTGGCAAATCGGAGGAGTCGGACTCAAGGCCGAATGCAGGGTGTTGCTGCTTCTTTGGAGACATAATATGATTGTCAATCCAACTGAGACTTGACCACGAGAGAACTCTGGTGTTGTTGAGCATTGATGGGAGGGGTCTAGAACGCCATGGCCCGTCCAAGAGTGGTGCCGATGTCAAGGCAAAAAGTAGATCGCCAGAGGACTAATTAA